>VDFB02100535.1:0-15351 GCA_007258455.2 Sequoia sempervirens | reverse complement strand
CAACTACCATTTGATCTGAGTCATTCCCCACCATCCTACAATGGTGCTTGAGTTGATTGTGAAATCACGGGCAGGCGCCACGTATCTCATTCGATGAAGCCTAAAGAGTAAAGGAAACACTAGCTGACTTTAAATGTATTAAGGGGCGGATTACTAAAGTGTTCTTGAGACGCACATGTTCTAAATCCATAGATATGTTATAATCTCATTGGAAAAGCTGCTCAAAGGTTAATGACATGGCTGGCGACTATGTTAAAGGAATGAAATCAATGGCGCCTGCTATTCGATGATCAGCGATTGCAGGGATCATGATATCATGGGCGACTGCCACGTGCCCTTCATAAAGGATGAAATCTATGTGACCATTGATGAGCTGTCTCTTCAAGATTGATGATGCCTGCCATCCTGTGATTAGGAATTTTGGGATCGCGATGTCGTGGGTGCCTACCACGTGTCTCATCCAATGAAGTCTAAGGAGTGAAGAAAGCGTTCGCCAGTTTTAAATGTATTATGGGGCGGATTACTAATGTGCTTGTAAGATGCACGTGTTTTATTTCAACGCAGATGTTATGATTTTAAGGGAAAAGCTGCTCGATAGTTAAAGGAAAGGATGACAACCATTTTTGAAGGAGCAGGCTTTATGGTAAAAAGATTGACGGTACCCGCCATCCCGCGATGATAAATCAAAGGATTGTGATATCACGGGAAACCACCACATGGCATTCCTTCACGGCGTATGACATAGTGGGCCCCTTTATTGCCATGTTGGCGATTATGTTAGCTTGTTTTGAAGATGGCCGTCGATGATTTGATCAAACTAAAGGATCAATGACTCAAATTTAAATATGTATAAAATTATGGTTGGAGCCATTCGTGCAACCCATGAGTGAGCTTTAATGGAGGATGAGACATCCACTGGTGGAATTTGATCGACATAAAATCAATTTAATCGTCTCATTTGTATCATAAAGCATCCAAGTATTTCATGAAAATAGTTTCAGAGCCAAAGGTGAAATTGCAAGTAGCTGCTGCCAAAAATTGGAGTTTGTGCGAAAAAAGCCGTGAGTTAATTTTCTCTGTTTCCCAGTCATTCTGCACCTAAATTTGGGAAAGGGGGGGTCTACTATGCTTGTCACTGAGTTCATTAAAATATTTTTTTAGGGCTATTATTTAATCATAAATTGTGAGGAATTGCGGTATTTTTACTCTGTAATTTCCTATCTCTGCTTAGTCATAGCCACTTCAAGTGTAACATTGTAGTGAGGCCCTAGTTTGTCTAAAATGGTGCCAACCAAGCAACACTCTGGCCACATTGATTATTTGAAAATAAACTTGTACGATGATTTCCTAGATCAATTTCCATTATGAACAAATGAGAGAAGGAAAGGTTTGGTGTTGATGTGGGGGAAAATCCTAGGGGAGGGGTTGGTGTGTAATAATTTCAACATTGTTGATGCTAAGGTTCCACTCACAGGCTTAGAAATGTTCAGATTATGGTATGGACAGAGGAATTTTCCTCATCCTTTTTCAAATGGATGGAGGTACGACATGGGAAAGCTGGTTGTTCCAAATGTGTTCACTGATGTGGACTTACTTAGAGTAGTGGCCAAAAGATATGACCCTATCACACGGGTAATCAGAGATAATGATGGAGGGGTTCTATTGGAAATTAACAAAGATGTTATCCAATAGAATTTTGATTTGAGTGAGCCAAGTGATGACTTGGTTCCTATTAATCTTGAAGAAATGAAGCAGGAGTATACAAAATTGAAATCTCTTTTTAGGGTTAAGCTGCTTCCACCTCATCTGATTAAGGCAGGGAGTTCACAATTTCACATAAGCCCTAGTGACCAAGAACCCTTTAGATTGAATTATATTTCCAAGCCTTTCCTGGCTACTTTCTATTCACTATGTCAAATTTTGGGTTTCAGCCCTGGTGTAGTAATGTTGATTGCATACATGTTCATGGGGGTGCAAATACAATACCCTAACTTTTCTATAACATATGACTTCTCTTCTTTTTTGGTGGAGAGGATAGATGAAGGACTGTCAAAGCTACAAAATGGTGATACTGGTACTCAATTCTTTTGGTATTCCATGTTGATGCATATGTTCTTGTTGAGGAATGTTGATTTCTTTGCTGAGAATATGAACTTAAGACAATCAGTTAATGGAGAAAGATTTCCAGTACAGATATGGGTTGTAGATTTGTCCTGTAATAAGGAAAGCACCAGTTATGTGCAATTTTATAATTGTTTTGCTACAATATTGAGGGCTAGATTGATGGTAAATGCACCTAGGATCCCTCAGGAACTGCATGATTTCCATATGCCAAAGGAGAGGAAACCAGAATTAAGGGTTTTATATAACTGGGGTGACATTATCCCATATCCAATTAGCACTGTCTTGAGAATAAATAGATTTCAAGGAACCCCTCACATATTTCCATACAATGTGCCACCAAGACTAGGGTTTGTAGAAGTTATGTGGCAGATGGGGTGTATTCATGAAGATAACCTAACTGGAAAGGGGAAGGGAACATTATTCCCTGATTATACAGTAGTGTCTGACTTTACATTTTTAAAGGGAGGTTGGACACATTTTGACAAATTCTTTGTTGATTACCATTTGAGATTTGGTCTAAGGCAACAACATGATCTTGAAGGTTTCTTTGCTCTTTTTAGACAAAGAATAAAAGTTGGCAAATTTGCACATGAGTTCAATTTCCCTAAGGACCTGATCAGAAATGAATTTGATTTAAATAGATAGGAATTGAACAAGGAAAAGTGGATAGCTTATAGTAAGCTATTGGATATTGTGCATGAAATGGATCTAACGTATGATCCATTGATGGAATTCACTCCATACCAGAAGAGAATTGAATTTTTAATGAAGAATTTCAAGGAGATAATGGATACCTTGACAACCAAAAAGATAAATTTAAGGCTAAGTTTGGATATGCAAGGACAAAGTGATATGCCAATTGAAACAAGACCAGTATGTTCAGCCTACAGAAAGGTGGCCCATCTATAGGAGGAAAAGGGATACTAGCAGTGACGAGGAAGAAGTAGACAGAAAAGGGAAGAAAATAATGAAGACCTTCACGACTAGGCCCAAAATTCAAAGTACCTGGGGTTGTCAAAATCATTGAATTAAAATCTTCACCAGAGCACAGTCCCCCATCACCACCACCTGAGCCAAGCCCTAAGAGGCAAAGAACTGATCACCTACCTGAGGATCTCACAGATGAAATTATTGTTATTGATCAAGACATGCAGGTTGGTATGTCGTCCCCTCCTATGTTAGTTGAATTGGTTCTATCTGATTTGGATATGAAGGGTAAGAGTGTGCAAGATGCAAGAATGGAGGCTTGCAAGGAGTTCTTAGATGACAATGCATTTGTAAAGACTCTTGTATTCTTGCAATTGGCATGGAGGATGAAATTTGAGGAATATCAAAATAAATGCAAGAAGAGAAGAGAACTAAGGCCTGACAGGTCAAATCAGGAGAATGATGAAGAAGTGAAAGCTGAACTAATGGAAGAGTTCAAAAACATCACTCCTGAAGAAGGAAGACAACTAGTGAATCAGGCTAGTGTTTTGATTTTTCTTGAATGGGATATCACAGATGCAGTGGCTTTCAGTGCCATTATGAAGTCCAAGAATCCTTTTCAGGATTTTGAAGAAGAAGTTAAGGAAACATTACAAAACTCTGCCTTTAGTGAAGAATATAAGACCTTGACAATTTGGACATTGGCTCCACAAGGTAGAAAGCCAGACATTGTTGATATTAATCCAAATTTCAAAGGAGGATTAATAATAAAGAGGGCTTCAGAGACTACAACAACCAAAGCCACTAGTTTAACTGTGAATGTGGCCAGGTTGGCCCAAAAGACTACTGAAAGGGAGGAGGTTGAAAAAAAGAGCCTAATGGAGAAGTATGACATTTTAATTGAAGAATATAGTAAAATACAATAGAGGAATGTTGAGCTGCAAACTGAAGTAGATAGGTTCAAGTATACACATACTAGGGAAACATCCAATGCTCCATGAACCAACACATCACCTCCCACAATAGGGTCAATGCCTTCTGCTTCTCCAAATGTTTCTACACCAGGGTCTCCCATTCAAAATCCTGCTCTTACCCCTCCTCTAGAACAAGTCGATGAACAAACAAAGTGCTCTGTTGATCCAACAAAGAGGCAGCTCATGTAGGAAATTGATCAATTACAAACATCACTAAGCGTAAAAGAGGAGGGTTTTCTTTCAAAAGAAAAAAAAATTGTTACTCTTGATTTTGAGCATTTAAATGAAAAGGTGGATAATAAACTACCCTCTATACATTCTTTGTATTCTTTGCTATCTGAAGCAATAAATAATATTGATAGGGATCAGGGGATAGTGATTCCAATAATTCAAAATTGGATCCCTAGGAAAAATAATCTAGATGTTAAGACTAAAGCCTCAAGGTTTGAAGCAAATAATAGGCCCTAATCATTGAAGCCTACTTATATATTAGTTAAATCATTGCAAAGTTTTCAGACCTTACCAGAGGATCTAAGTAGGAAGATTAGGGAGTTGGTAAAGAACTTCAATGATTGGGGTAACACACTGTTACCTGATATAACTGATGAGCATGGGGAAATCAGAACACTCCAACAATGGCAGGATTAAGCAAGTAAAGTAATCAATAATCAAATTAAAAAAATTTGTGATGACTCAAATTATGATTTATTGGTAAATTGTATGGATAAGATTATTGGTACCGTCTCATTTTTGGAATCTTTTCAAAGAGATGCTAATCAGGTAGTAGTAAAGTATTTTCTTTATAGTACAAAGGTAAAAGATGCGATTGATTTTGACTAGCCAACTGATGAAGAATACTAGAGGTGGGTGGCTAAGTATTTGAATGATGATGAGTAAAAAGAGTAGGCTATTGATAGGTGGTAAATCAGATGTTGTAGTTACAATGTTTGCAGTTTTGTATGGATGACTTTCTTGGCGTGGGTTTCACGTGGTTTTTTCTTATTGCATCAACCTTCCTCCATCGACATGATGAACGAGAATATGCTCTAGGATGATTGTTGTTGTAACGATTTTTGAACAAGAATATTTTTCAAGGTGGTGGTTGTTGTAACAAATTTTGGAATATCACTAGGTGCTCCAATTGACTGGTGACAGGTGTACTTTCTGGCCCAGTGCTTGTTTGCTCCTTCATTTTCTATAAGAAGGATTTCAAGGCCAGAAGTACGGGTTAGCAAGTTAGATAACTTTTGTTGAGTCTAGTGAAGTTGCAGAGCGAATTGTAAAGTCCTAATGGTTTTAGAGAAATGCAATTTAGGTTTTGAGTCATTATGTAATATGTTTTGAGTTCATAGAGATTTAATGTTGTATAACAGTACTAGCATTTGAGTTGAAATGAAAATTGAGCTCATGTCTCTCCATTGTACATGCATATCCAACTTTGAATGAAATAACTAAGGGTTGTTTTATCCATCTCACTGTTGTGGTGTGTATGATTCTATTTTAGCTTTAATTCAAGGAATTAATCAAAATGCTTGAATGGGATTATAGGCGGATATGTGCTGTATAAGGATTTGATAAGTAGTCCTAGGTTAGAATGCACACTGATGAAATTGTAATGCAATATTGTCAGGGATATTATATGTGATGTATTAAATTTGTTATAAACCTCTAGATGCTTATGAATTTGACTCTTGCAATGGATATATGGCACTAATCTAAGTTGTAATTATTTGTGTAGTTCAGTATTTGTTTGTCTTTTCCTAGAGCTTGCTACAAATTGCAAATCATTGACTATCTTATACAATGGATTATGTTTAGTTATCTCACACTCTAGATAGTTGATATTGTCTATGAACATCCAATTCTAGTTGATATTGTCTTATTGTGTTGAGCTATTTAGTGAGATCATCTATTATTGTTAATGTTGTTTATAATAATGGTGCAGAGGTTGTAAACACATTAAGGGATCACCCTCCCGGGTCTTGCAGATCCTGAAGTGTACGAGGCTTTTAAAGTCCTCGTCAGTTGGTCTAGGTCCTTCGAGCTACCTTCGATTGGAATTGACGATTCCATAGGTATATTAGAAGACAAACTTGGTTACATTGTAAAAATAACCAACATACACGTCAACCACTGAACAACCACCTCTACAACTGACTTTTTAATCTTTTATGATCACATGAAACGTAAAACACACTAATTTCAAGGTTGTTAACGTCACTATTGAAATGTTTTAATTTTTTGACCTTTCAAACATAAAAAAGTACATCATTAAATTAATCATGTAATGGCGTAAAAATTAAAAACATCATGAATTAATTATGTAACCACATAATTCAAATATAATTCTATCAATAAATTAATATCAAATAGATAATATAATGAAGTAACTTATACATTTCAATGTCATTGATCTTCTTCTTCATCCAACTCTTTGTCTGTATCATCCGATCCAGATTCGACATTATAAGGATTGGTCATATCATCATCATCATCATTGATATTAATTTCGATAATGTCATCATCCACACAAATGTTATCTTCATGAACATTAACTCCTACATCATCATCATCTAGTTCCTCCTCTTCGACATCTTCGTCAGGGACATCATCAACTAACCGTTGATCCTCATCATCATCTACATCATCTTATAGTTCTTTGGTATCTTCTTCTTCCACCGCATTATACTTTACCAACCTTCCTCTTGGATCATGTCTAACAAAAAATGACCAACCTGGTTTACCTAGAACCTCTGAGTAAAATACCTACTCACATTGGCTTGGAATAACATAGGGCTCATTTCCAACATACTCAATCAACCTTGTACTAACCATGGTAAATCCATTATCATGTTTCAATAACAGTTCTCTTAGGATCATTTTCATTCAATCATAACCTATACCATAGGACAACGAAAAAAATTAATTTGAAGGACTTAAAGTCACACTCAAGTATATCATCCAAAATCCCATAGTATCAATTTTCTGAGAATTCTAGATGTATGTCGCTTCTAGATGAAACATTAGTCACCATGAAAGACTGCAGTTATACCAGAATCACAAGTTTTTTTCATGTCATCCAACATTTTGATTTGAAATTTACAACCATTGCACCACATAGCCTTGTGGTGTTTCACCTGTAATATGTCAAACATGTAAAAATTATTGCAATATTGTCAGTTGATAAACATATTTATTCTTGGCCAAATGTATGCAAAGAAAACAATCTCAAGATATATATACATCAATATACTTGAAAATAATTAAATAATATGGGTGATTAATATATTTATACGTACCTGTTTATCTCTTAAACCATATGCTAAATCAATTTCCCTTTGTGTAACATTGGAATCTCTATTACGATGGGCTTCTTTAACCAATGAAGCCACACCTTCCCATGTTAATGTGTGACCATATTGTTGACATCGTTCAATCCATACCATCATCCAATCAAGATTGTTGGCGATGTAAAAAATGTAGAGCCTCCCACTCTCGACCAACTATACCAAAATAAATTGAAATTCACAAACAACGCATAATTAGTTAAATACCACAGTACACGACCTTAATTTATAATTGATGTATATTGAAGATTAAAAATTAAATAAGTACAATATACATAAAAACCATATGTAAAATGCATTCCAATTAATCTCCATGAACATCTTATAATTACCTCTCACTTTCCTCAATCTACCTTTCCCCAACAAGTACTGTAATGCACCTCCTTCATTCTCACTGTTGGTTTGGTCTGCCCTTGTATTGTCTCTGTATTCATGGTCATGCTTGGTAACTTCACCTTGGGAAATTGTTGTATTAAATAAAATTATTAAATTAATAAAATATAAGCATACATATATAAGTAAGAGGTCTTGTAAGAGGTCTCCAGGGTAACCCAAGTTGGGGGCTGGGGCCTAGTAAGATTCGCCAGGGTAACCCATGCAACATTGCGATGACACTCTTCCTTTAACAACCATGTATGTTTTGTTTCCCTCTATGTTATTCTTGGGCCTCTGGAAGCACATGTTGGCATTTGTATGTAGATGCTTTATTGGTTATTCCTTATGTTGGGAACATCTTATGTTGGTTATATCTTGTGTTGGAGATTGCCTTATGTTATTGTGGATCTTGTTGTGAAGTTTTGTATCCTTGTTTTGTTTGATGGCTATTGTTGGGATCCTTCTTGTCATCTCTTAGCATGGTGGGTGGGACTTCGGGTCCACGTGGTTGGGTGGAACATGCTATGCACCCCATTGGGTCCCCAATCATCGATCAAGAAGTGAGAAATTGTACCTTGCAGTGACTCCTGAGTTGAACCAGAGTTGAATCCAGTATTGCAGCTTTGTACTCCTTCATTTCAAATGTATCATTCCATTTTATTGTATCTTCCCCATTCATGTTGGGAAGTGGCATTGTAATATTGTAATCCTTGATTAATGTGTTGTCCATGTTCATGTTATCTTATGGTTACTGGTGTACACTTACCTTTCATGTGATGTAATAATATTGTTGTGAAAAGTAATGCAGTCATGTAAACCAGAGGGATTTGTTATATGTAGTTCATGTTTAGTTTCATTTCATGTGATATATGATTATTATGATGTATGTTAGTATTTTTTTTAAAAAAAATTTGGTGCCATAAATGTTAGATGCATTAGTATCCTTTGGGGTTGCTTGGTGAGGCATTACAGCTTGGTATCAGAGCTAGGTTCATACACTGAGGCACTATGAGCCCATTGTGTTGACCTAGCCACTCGTACTCGTAAGGGTGTGTCAGTCTGTTTGTGTAGTCTGTACTTGGTTGCCCTAGATTGTTTCTGGGTGATGTAGGTTCAATGGTGTAGAAATTCAGTGGAATGGATAGGACCCTCGGTGTAGTGTGCAATGCACCAATATCCTTCCTACTGGAAATGCATTTTGGAACTCTTGTGTTACCCTTGAGTTCCTTTGTGGTGTCTCTGTGTGAAGTGAATTTGAGTGTGTATGCGGTATATGTGTGTTAAATCTGAAATTATGTGTGGTTTGAAGTGATAATTATGTTTCTGTTCTGAAAAGGCCATAAATTATGATTTTGTGACACATATATTATGAGATTTTGCATTGAGTAATGAATAGAATGTAGTACATGATGTTTAAATGATGAAGTTTAACCAGAAATGTGTATCTTGGCAATGAATTAGAATGAATAATTGATTCTAATGTGTTATGTTTCCATCTTAGTTTATGATTTTCAGATAGTCGGCTTCGAATCTTGATGATGAAGGTAATTAATTGGTTATGTTTAACATGTGGATTTAATACTATGGTTGCATCTGATTAGTAATTGTTATTGATGATTGTTTATGATGTATCACTAATTGCAGAGTGTTAGAAGGACGATGTCGTATCACTCATTCATGAGAGGAATACGACACAACAATTCCCTCTACACTAGGTTGATTTGATATATATATGGTGTACATAATGTTTTCTTTTATGCAAGATTGCAGGTAGCAAGCCTCGATTCCACCTGCTCTGGCAGGACTGGGCGAGCCTCATGAAACCTAATGGGAATAATGTGAAAAAATAGAGTTGACAAGAAAGTTTCCCCAAATTAGTTTGTCCACCCCATCCTTGTGATTGGAAAATCAGTCTGGTTGCAACCTTGTCACCACTTTCGTTTTGGTATCATTTCTTTATTTTTGGTTTGTTTAATTTTCATCGCTTACTTGACGACGCTTAATTGATGTTTTAATTTTGGTGTTGATGTGCTTATGATCATTGATATTCTTGTGTTACTGTGTTTATGCTTGAGATCGACTTCTAGGAGTAAGTTGAAGAGAAGGGGGGGAGGATGTAATGCATCTCCGTCATTCTCATTGTTGGTTTGGTCTGCCCTTGTATTGTCTCTGTATTTTTGGTCATGCTTGGTAACTTCACCTTGGGAAATTGTTGTATTAAATAAAATTATTAAATTAATAAAATATAAGCATACATATATAAGTACAATTTAAAGCTGAAGAAAATAAATAAAATTATTTTTGTTAGATAAGTGGATTATCATATGAAAATAAAATAGAAGTGGAAGTAATAAATAATAACATGCCTTACCTTGTCACTCAAATCTATATTTAGGAAATTACATATAATGATTTGGTAACTGCTTGCATGGAAAGAGGGGTTGGTATCTTGAATAAGAGCATGTATTGGTTTCCTTTATATCCTCTTGCCTTGAGAATTAAATATAGATTTGCATGCAACGGTTTTGTAACCGCCCTGCATGAGTTAATGTTATCAATTTTTTTTGAAGAGGGGACATGTAGGAGAATGAGGGGGAGGGTATGAAATTGTATTGGATTTTAGTGACTAACAAAGGTGAGCAAATGGCATGAACCTTCTGTGCTATGATAGCCATCATTATAATGGTTTCCGCTTTAGCTTTTGCTCCCTCCATAATCTCCATCACAATGCCCCCCTACAACTTTGTATGCGCTTCCTAGAAAACTCATCCATCTGTTGCGAATCATAGCCCCAAATCTTCGTCTATGAATGCATCCAAAGTAATCAATGATGGCTTCTGTATTGGAACCAACCGATCCAAAAATACTCTATCCCTACCTATTTGGGAAGTGCTCCTTCTACAGGTCTGATCGGAGGCTCTTACAGTGATTCGACCTAAGAAAGAGGAGGAACCTGCAGTAGAATTCGTGACTATTCTATGGAAGTATATTGCTGATTAGAATGTCGAAGGTATCCAACACAGGCATCGGGTTCATGGGCTTGGAGGGTTGGCTTTATCACTTTATGCAAGTAACGTATTTGATACTTGAGAGGTATGTCTAGATCATAACATCTCTTGTTTATAATATTTATAAGCTACCTTTAGCCTACGAAAGTCAAGATGGTATTTGTGTCCTTGATACTGGCTCAGTCTTGGACCTTGTCTTACCTGAGTCTATTTTCCATAAAGCATAGGGAGAATGCCTTTATGCGTCTATCAAATAGTTCTCTGCCCTATCTATGCGCCCTTATTTCTTTGAAGCAATCTATCAAATGATTCTCATGCTTGTCTTTGCTTTTGTATTTTGCGTACATATCCTGCAACAATTGCATTTAATGAGACCACACTACAGAAGGTATTTTGTCAAACCATTCACGTGCCTTGTCTGTGCATTTATTTATAAATCCATGCAAATGTTTGAAAATTATTAAGCCTCTTCAATAAATTCTAAGAATAGGGGCCTAATCTTGTTATCTTTGTCATTATTTGCTTCCATACTCTGCAATTTCTATCAAACTATTTGTGGGTTTAATGGATTATTGGAGGAATCGTGTGATTGAGACTTTAATTCTATTTCCAACTACAAAGATTTAATTTTTTTAATAGTGGGGAGGGAAGGAAAGAAGCCAACAATAATGTCCCTGATGCCATTCGCAACCTACCCCATCTTCTGTACTTGAAAATAAAATGTTGTAAAGGTTCAAATAATCACCCTGATTTCATTGTCAACCTGTCACAACGGTGCACTTGAACATGATAGGATGTATAGATTTAAATAACCTCCCTGATTCTATTGGAACCTCTCACAGTGTAGCACTTGAACATAAAAGGATGTAGAGGTTTAAAGTACCTTTTTGATTCTTTTGGTAACTTTTCATGTCTGCAACACGTGAAAATAGAATGTTGTTGAGGGTTAAATAATCCCTCTAATTTCATTGACAGTCTATCGTAGTTGCAACACTTAAAATAGAATGTTGTAGAAGTTTAAATAAGCTTCCTAATCCAAAGCTGATCTGTTAAAGCTAAATTTTCTTCTGTGTCACTAGTATAGTTCTCTTTTTCTTTTTAGACTCTTTCTTACTATAGATCGTTTGTGGATTCGTTTGCACGAACTATGTGGTTGGTATACTTTGAAATCCCCTCTGTGGCTTTCCCCTGTATTTTTCAATCTTATTCTCTTGGACCCTTGATGGCGTGGCTCTTGTAGTTCCTATTTGCACCTTTGTGGTGGTTTCCATATTGTGCTGACTCTGTTTCCTCTACGATGTCCATAATCCATGATACCTTGATGGTGTTTAATTTCTTTGATTATGTTTTATGCTATTCTCATTTCTCTCTCTATGTTAAGAAAAATTCATGACTTTGGAGATATCCTTCTGCCTCCATTCGTCAGTTCCCTGAATCTCCACAAGAAAATCATATCTTTTCTAATGATCAAAATGACTCACATCTCTTGGAACAATTTCTCTTGTAGTAAATCTGTTCGCACCTCTCGTACTCTCTTATCACTTTTGGGATGGGAGTCCCGAGACCTTTAAAGATATGGAATCGTTAATTATTCCTCTAGGCTTAAGTAATAGCTTAGGTTGATCTAGAATTCCTCAATTATTCATGCGCTACAATCTCCTTTTTCTGATTGCTCCACTTTGCTAAGTGTTGTAGATGCACCTATACTTATCATTAAATTCTATATATATATATATATATATATATATATATATTTATATATATATATAATCATGTAAATGTTTGTCTATGTATGAATAAGAAATCTACATTGTGGTCATAAATATCCATGTAATTATTGGAAATAGTGATATAGGAAATATTGGTTTATTCTATTAGATGGTTAAGTTCTCTTGAGTTGAAAAGGACAACATAGTTCATGATAAACTTGCTTTTATTGCTTTCTTTAAGAGAATCTTCTATAGATAGATATGTGTGAGGAAAAATAGTTTTATTTATTTATTTTGAGTTATGTGAGTATTTCTAAAAGTATAAAATGTAAATTGAGTGTCTATTAGTAATTCTCATGTACTACATGCACTATAATGAATGTTTTTGAACATTATTATGAAGATCTTATCCTTCTATAAGAATCACTAAACTCTAGAATAGTAGACAATAATAGATGCCTTTTTATTTGTAATATAATGCTTCATCATATAAGCATTTACTTATCAAGATATTGGCATAAGATGGTGAGTGAGAGGTTGTAAAAGTCGTCACCTTGACGAAGTCTTTAGGTTAATAAACCTTAAACTCTATCCATTATTTCTTTTAATGATTTCTTAGAGCTATACTTGAATATGAGAGGAATTTTGAGGATGAATAGGATGATGCTTCTATAATAGTTGTGCATTATGATTCGTTATATAAGTAGATATTGTTGGAAGTTGCAAAGGTTTTATTTTTTTGATTGATATTGAAGTGGGTGGATTTTATTAATCTTGATTGAGTTTGAAGAATTTGATGTGATTTTTTTCACTATTTGTTCTACTGTTGTCACCTTGATGGAAACCATTGTGTTGATAATTTGTTGTCTTCCAGAGGATAGAGGGGATATGATTTTTTATTTTTTATTTTTGCAAGGGTTGGTATGGGGGCCGGTGACCTAGGAGGATTGCCTTGGGTAACCCATATCAAGCCCGGTGTATTTATTGAGTTTAATGTTGTTTCACCTAAAAGCAGGTGGTTTTATGATTCTGTCTAGTACTTTGATGAAGATTGGTATTGCACTTGGATTGTTTTTATGTGGCTTTGAGCCTTGCACTTGAATGTGGTTTTTGTTACTTTGAATTCCTATCGTGAGATGGTGCATGCCTCACTTGATGCAGTTATTTTATTGGATTAGGTTTCTTCTGCAAGTTGGCTTTCCTTTTGTGTTTTTGCGATATGTTGTTAGTGGAGAGTGGCTCTTCATGGGGGCCAACACACAAAGTGGTGCCTGGGTAACTCATGTGGAGTTAGTTTAATAAGTAAAAACTAAATCAATACATTAGGTAGTCTAAAATATTTAACTAGATAAATTATGCCTCACTCATGGACTCAAGGGCTAGTTTAGACTTGGGGATGAGTTGAGAAGGCTTGGAATGGAAATATTGTTATCTTTTCTTTATGAAAGATAATTGATTCCGCATTGAACTGCATGTGGGGCCAGGTTTCGTAAGAGGTCTCCAGGGTAACCCAAGTTGGGGGTTGGGGCCTAGTAAGATTCGCCAGGGTAACCCATGCAACATTGCGATGATGCTCTTCCTTTAACAACCATGTATGATTTGTTTCCCTCTATGTTATTCTTGGGCCTCTCAAAGCACATGTTGGCATTTGTATGTAGATGCTTTATTGGTTATTCCTTATGTTGGGCACATCTTATGTTGGTTATATCTTATGCTGGAGATTGCCTTATGTTATTATGGATCTTGTTGTGAAGTCTTCTATCCTTGTTTTGTTTGATGGCTATTGTTGGGGTCCTTCTTGTCATATCTTAGCATGGGGGGTGGGCCTTCAGATCCACGCGGTTGGGTGGAACATGCTATGCACCCCATTGGGTCCCCAGTCATTGATCGAGAAGTGCGAAATTGTACCTTGCAATGACTCCTGAGTTGAACCAAAGTTGAATCCAGTATTGCAGCTTTGTACTCCTTCATTTCAAATGTATCATTCCATTTTATTGTATCTTCCCCATTCATGTTGGGAAGCGGCCTTGTAATATTGTAATCCTTGATTAATGTGTTGTACATGTTCATGTTATCTTATGGTTACTGGTGTACACTTACCTTTCATGTGATGTAATAATATTGTTGTGAAAAGTAATGTAGTCATGTAAACCCGAGGGATTTGTTATATGTAGTTCATGTTTAGTTTCATTTCATGTGATATATGATTATTATGATGTATGTTAGTATTTTTTTTTTTTAAATTGGTGCCATAAATGTTAGATGTATTAGTATCCTTTGGGGTTGCTTGGCGGGGCATTAGAGGTACTCCCCTTTGAATTTCTTAATGGAGTTGGGATCCCAAATGCGATCTAAATGGATCTTTGCTGCAAACTTAGGAAGATATTCACTAATGTACAACATGGTTTGGTATACCATATATCCCTCCACCATAGAACCCTCAGGATGTGCTCTTTGTCTAACCAAATCCTTCAAAAATTTCAAGTGCCTCTCAACCATCCACATTGACCTTGTGTGTACAGGTCCACACAATTCAATCTCCTCAACTTGGTGTGTAGGGTAGTGTTCTTGTGCATTGAAAATGTTGGTGAAACTTTTGTACACATTGAACAAAATTTTTCTCTTCCAATAATTTATATCTTCTTTATGGATTTTTTAAGATGATAATATACAAGTGATTCAAAGGCAAATATATTAATGATATTTAACAAAAATATGCAATATATTACATAACAAGTAAAACAAATGGAAATTATAAGATATATACAGCGAATTGAACAAATCTCGCTACTTACCTCATGTATTTTCCAAGATCATATATAACTTGCTTGACATTGTTGTCAAAGTTGTCTGGGAGAGATAGAGGTAGAGCGTATTGCAACAATTA
>VDFB02100534.1:0-11242 GCA_007258455.2 Sequoia sempervirens | reverse complement strand
AGGATTTGCACATAAAAGAGCATTGATTTTGATGAAATCTTTTTCTCCAATTTTAAAATGACATATTCATACTTTTTAGAAGTATTGTGGTTGTTGAAGATTTGCATTTAGAACAACTTGATGTTAAAACAACCTTTCTCCATGTAGTGATTTGGAAAGGAAACATATATCACTGGAACAACCATATGAGGGATTTGAAAGGGTCAAGCGTGTAAGGAGAAATTGGTGTGCAAATTGAAGAAAAGTTTATATGACTTGAAGCAAGCACCTCGGCAATGGTATATTAAATTTGATAGTTTTATGGTTGAGCATGACTATAGCCGATGTAATTCTAACCATTGGGTTTACTTTAAGAGGTTAGATGATGATAACTACATTATTTTATGTTTATATGTTGATGATATGCTTGTAGCGAAGTCTAACATGGATCACATAAAGGAGTTAAAACAACAGTTAGCAAATTCATTTACTATGAGAAGGATTTGGAGGAAACAAAAAAATTCCCTTGGTATAAAGATTACTAGAGATAGGAAAAACAAAAAAAAAATTATTTCAGGCTGATTATGTTGAGAAGGTGTTGCAGAGATTTCATATCAAGAACGCAAAAGCTGTCAGCACACCTGTGCCTACTCATGTCAAATTGACTAAGGATATGTGTCCAAAGACACAAGAGGAGGAAGAAAAAATGTCCAGGTACCATATGCTTCAGTTGTAGGTAGTTTAATGTATGCCACGGTATGTACAAAATCGAATATTGCACATGTTGTAGCAGTTGTTGGTAGGTATATGAGTAATCCCAAAATGGAGCATTAGAATGCAATAAAATAGATTCTTAGGTATTTGAGAGGTACATCCAATAAATGTTTTTGTTTTGGTAGCTCTAATAGTAATTTAAAAGGCTACGTTGACTCATATTTAGTAGGGGATATTGACACTATGTGGAGTACCACAAGTTATGTATTTATAGTTGGTGGGACATCAATAAGTTGTATTTCTTGGTTGCAAAAGGTAGTTGCTTTATCCACCACGGAGGAAGAGTATGTTGTCACAATAGAGGCGACAAAGGAGATGATATGGATGCAAATTTTCATAGAAGAGTTGGGAAAACAATAGGCTGAAAGTTCTTTGTTTATAAATAACCAGAGTGCTATACATCTTGCAAAAAATTATGCCTTGCACTTTAAAACCAAACACATATAGCTGAGATATCATTTCATTATGTCGGTGTTGGAGGATGGATAAGTAAAGCTAGAAAACATACACATAGATGACAATCCAGTGAATATGTTTACGAAGACGGTAACAAGGGAGAATTTGAGCTCCTCTTTAGCTTTGGTTGGTCTTCATGGTTAACAATAAAATAGAGTAGCAGGGTCCAAGGTGCTTATTTTCAATGGGAGTTGCAGGGGCAATGGTGTTATAATCAGTCTCCAAGTGGGAGATGGTATGGTGTGGAGTTTGATCGGTCTCCAAGTGGGAGTTTGTTGTGTTATGGAGACCAATCAGCCTTAGATGCTAAAAAATATTCACCATTACTTTTTTATTAAATAATTTTTAATTTATTGCACTCTTGTATAAATGGTTAAAATAATTAGTAACCACCCAAAAAGAAAGGAGTTATTGGTTGCATGAGTTGCTACATGCATGGGAAGGTATTTTCCACACGTGTTTGGGGTTATTTATGGTTGCTGAGTGTGAGAAATAAATGGAAAAAAGTAGTAGAGTAGTGGCTAGAAAAATGCAAGAAGTGTTGTAGGTACCCGTAGCAAAGATTGTGTAAAAATCAGCAGTGGAAAAACGTGAAAAAAAATTGTTGCAAGTTGTTGCATGTCTTTGCATGTTATTGTAAAGTTTATTTCTTTGGAGATCAATATAATTTGGACCATTTGTTGGCGGATGTAGTCTAGATTTGGGTGAACCATGTTAAATCTTAGTGTTCTTCTTTTGCTGTCCATAATTTCTAGATTTTATAAAAAAATTGTGTTTTCATATTTTTTCTACATTTAATTGATAAGTTATTCTTTGCAATCCCTAACACAAGGAAGTGAATTGTTTGATAAAATTATTTGGTAGACATGTATGGAAAATGTGGTAGCATAGACAAGGCAGTGAGTTGTTTGAAAAAATGCCTCAAAGAAATGTGGTCACCATTATGAGACCACATTTCTTTGATGCATTTTTTGAAACAACTCATTGCCTTGTCTATGCTATTGCTTACTATTATGATTTGATAGATTTTTTCCAAGCATCCATAGTTTATTCGAAAGAACCTATTTTAGGCTTTTAGCCATAGCAATAAGGAAGTGAATTGTTTGATAAAATGCTTTGGTAGACATGTATGGAAAATGTGGTAGCATAGACAAGGCAATGAGTTGTTTGAAAATATGCCTCAAAGAAATGTGGCATTTTTTCAAATAGTTGAAATCACCACAATACCACATTTCTTTGAGGCATTTTTCAAACAACTCACTGCCTTGTTATAGCTTACTATTATGCTTTGATAGATTTTTTCTAAGCATCCATAACATAGAAAAGGTAGTGAACTATTTGAAAAAATGACTCAATAAAATGTGGTATCATGGAATTCCATGACAAGAAAATGCAATTAGCAGTTGCTCCTAATTATTAGTTATGCAATGTGAAGTAATTGCATAACTGCTTATGTTGACTTTCTAAAAACTATATTGTAATTGAAATTTTATCATCTATCAACATCTAGTTTTTAGTTATGCAATGTGAATTAATGCTTTGAGTTTAAAAGATGTGCATTGCAATTTAATCAATGGTATGAATATAAACTACAAAAATCTATTAAGTACAATTCATTAGTTAAACTCTTTATTTTATTACCTGAGTGAAGCTTCAAACTCCACCTCCACTGGGAGGTGTTGTGAAATATCCAAGATTAACCTATTCAACATCCAAAATCAAATATTAGAATACCATTCATATAGCAATGCTATTCACATGTAATATATATAATTGTTTACTAGTTACATACCTCGGTAGTACATGTCATAGTGTAATACAAAGGTAGAGGACTGCTGAAAATTAAATGAATGCTATGACCCTAAAATTTCATTACAATCATTAAACTAAATTAGTTAATCTTTCATTTCAAAAATGAAATTTAATAAATTAAATTCAATGAAATTGCTAACATTTACCTGAGTATCAAGGCTAAAAGCCTCATTTAGGAGGGCATCTATCATCACCAACTACTCAATTGCAGATGTATCTCGTGCACTTGCATCTAGACTATCTATGGGGTCATAACCATAGGGTGAACCACAAGCCTAACAAATATGGGGTGGAACCCTACTCCCTGAAGTCTCCCCCAAATCACACTGTACTATAGGACTGGCATGCTCTATGATGCTCTAGGTTAAGAAACTAAAGGACTATAGTGTCTCGACGTCAACACTCTCCTTCACAACAGAAGGGATAGCCACATGCTCATAGGCTGGTCTAGTGAGTGCTCATTTTGCTAGCCACTATGGGTAAAGACATGCCCCTATTCTATCATATAGAGAGCCCACACCTCTACCTTCGAAGTTTCACAAATCAAAATAGTTTGGGACTTTATTAAGGACAAACTCGTAGTAGAGTTACCTCAAAAAATATTGTAGGACCTCATTATTGTTGCATGGAGAATGGTCAAAAGCCATCCACCACCTCTACCAAAAATTGTTCTTTATCCCTTCGTGGTTGCACCAATGGATAGGGAACCTCTTGCTTGTAGGGTGTAGAGGTTGATTTGTTTGTGGGTTTGTGAAAAGGGAACACAAGTCAAATTTTGTAATTTTTCATTTTTGACTTGTTTATAAGATAGCTTATCTACATAAAATTTTCTAAACTCTCTCCTCTTATCCGACCAAGTAGATATTTTCTTGCTAATTGGATCTACATTTGATAACATAGATTCAAGAGATAGAGCAAGCGTGGCTCTATGCAAGGTTGAACTTGCATGATCTTTCAACCTTGCAATTATGTCCTCAATTTTTTTTTGTTATTTTCAATTTGCCCCATTAAATTTTCTTGTGTTCTAGGGGCATATTGAGGAATTATTGTAGGTGTTTGTTGTTTGGGTTGTTCTTTAGCAGGTATTTCAGGCTATGGTGAAGGAGGATTTTGAGGAATAGGAGGTTGATTATCATTTTCTATAAATTAAATAAATTTACATAAATTTTTTTATTAAATCTACCTATTTAGAAACAAATTCAAAAAAAAAAAACTCCTTTGACCTCCCTGACGTCATGGCAGCATTTTGGCGAATATTCAACACGATTTGATGAAGAATTTGGTCTCCAATAACGTGAGTGTATTCTTGAGGGTTTGAAGGCCACAGGTTTGGAGGAAAACACATAAATGAGAAATGAGAAATGTTTCTTTTTTGTTATAAAGAGCTATAATGTGCTCACGTTATAACGTGAGCGTGTTATAACGCATTCGCGTTATGACTTTTTTTTAATAAAAAGTTGGCCACTTTTTAGCCCCCCATGTTTTTGCACCTGCCCATGTTGTGTTGCCTTAAATTGACTTTGATTCTTTTTTTGCAAGCTCAAGCATTCAATAGATTTCCAATTGGCATTGAGAACATTCATTCTGGTTAGCACAATTCAAGAGATGCTATGCTTTTTTCTTACATTTACTTTTTATTTTCTCATCTTTTACATATTATTTGAAAAAAAAAATGTAAACCTTACTATTAAGAAACTTTTCCCAAATTTACTTGTTATTAAGTGATTCTTTTCACATGTGCTTAATAAAACAATGTACATGTAGGGTGATCCCACAAAGCTGGTTTACAGTTCCCAAATTCCTAATTTTAAAATCCACCTGTTGCTTTGAAAGGCCATAAATGATTTAAGTGGCAAAATTAAAGAAACCCATTCAATTGAAGAGGATTTGCAGATCAAACTACCTTAGATCCATGTTCAAGCTGGCAAAATTTGGTACTTTAGATTCATTTGTTCAAGTGATTCCAAGAATAAATCTTCCTCATAAGCATAAGGTTTCCTCTTCGTGGCGTCTTGCTTGTTTTTTGTCATAAATCCATTGAATCCATCAAGTCCTTTGCATTTCATTGTATTGCCTATTTCGGCAGGACATAGTGAAAGTCTCCCCGACCTATGTATTTTTCACTAATATATACTTGTTGCAGAATATCAGCAGGACTCTTCTTTTGTTTCGGCGACTGAGATTTCAGCATATAAACCGAGGAATTATTGTCGGAGTAGAGTCATAGCAAAGTATTTTTTCTTGCTGACCGACATATAGAAAAAATATATCGGCATATGTTGGGGCATCAATATATTAATGTGGGTACGAATACCATTGCTTGTTATTAGCGAGCTGACATATAGAGGGTTAATCCCACAACTAAGCCATTTTGGTATAGGTATAAGTCAATGAAATCATTTGTTTCATTTTGGGCACAGGCAGAATATTTGAGCAAGACATGCTTGGCGGGGGGCAGGCAAAGATTCAAAAGCTATCGGAGAGAAGTTATAGAATCTTGTTGATTCAAAAGTTACACTGATAGAGATGTGTATTGCCAGGAGGAGAAGTATTCGGTGTAAGTCTCATCAAGGTTTGAAAGTTATACTGACAGGGTATTTCCGGGTGAGTCTCATCGAATGGAGCAATCTAGATGAAGGGGTTTGGTGAGACATTTGGTGTCGGTATGAGTATTTTCAAAGATTCATGGTCTTGCTGATGGATTTATTTCATCGGCGGTAAGTTAACCTCGATTGAAACTCGGCCGTGCTTGCACCAAAGTATGGAAGCGCTCATGTCGATTGAAGGGGTTTTAAATGCTTAATGGCGGAGCGGAGCTTGAAGAATGCGCTCCCGATGCAGGACCTACAATAAAGTCTATATAACATCTCCCAGGTGAGAATTATTTATGAAACATGAAAAATAAAGCGATAGTCATCATTTTGATTCCAAGTGTCGGTACGACTATAGAATGTTTTAGCGAAAGGCATAATAAACATTGCAAAAGGACTTCACCCCAGATTTGAAAATCTCTCACCGATAGGACATTTGATGTGATAGTGCCAGTTTCAATCAAGCCTTCATTTGTGCTTCATTAATGGCGCGATGAGATATAATAGTAAATTTTTAATCAATTCTTTAGTTTCGAATTGATTGCAGGTGAGTTGGCATGCTGAACAGAGAACCGAGACATTTTTCAGTCTGAGGAGCTCGAGTAGAATACTATAAGTAATTGCTTCTTGGTTTTTCACATTTTGATTACCACATGCTTGAAATGGAGTCTTACAGTTCTGGAAGGATAAGGGTAGAAATCACGAGGTGATGCGTGTCAAAAGAGGAAAGAAACAAAAGATTGACCACGGAACATGAGGCAGAAAGGGGTTGAACCAAGACCTTATTGATCAACTACACGGATGGGGCCCTAAAGCTAGAAGATGCCTGCAGCTTAGGGCAGAAGTTCATAAGAAGTTAGATGATAAATGAGACCATGACGATGTCTGGACTGTCGTAAGAGGGTATGAGTTATTTAATTTCCATTACCATAGAATAAATCGCTTTGAACCAGTCTGTAACCCATGGAAGCTGAATGTAGGGAAACTGGTGTGCCCTAATATTTTTGTAAATGCAGAATTAGTGAAATTGCTTGCAGATCATTATGATCCAAAACATAAGGCTATATGTGAACCATCTGGAAAACCATAGATATATGTGTCTAAAGAAGCAATAGGTGAGGTTTTCAAATTGGAAGGGTTTTGCAATGAGGAGATCAATTGTGAAGAGTTGGAAAAAGAATTTTCAAGAATGGATACAATCTATAAGGGTTGGAGGTTGCCTATTCATAGAATTAAACAAGGTAACAAGTCAGAACCTCTCCAAGATAGTGAGGGGCCTCCTTATCATGTAGATTTGTTTGAGCCTTATATGAAGTACACATAATTCTCAGTGTGTCAAGTATTGGGGATGGGTGCCTCAGAACTCATGTCAATTGTGCCAATGATTATCACAGTAGATATCTAGTATCACAACTCCAGACCATTTGACTATGCTTCATATATTTCTAGGGATCTTGATTCAGGATTGGTGGCTATAAAGGGTGGAGCTTCTATTGTTCATCTCAAACACTATTCATTGTTGATGCACTTGGTGTTATATTTTGGACAGGAGTTGGGAGTATGGCCTCCAGAAATGAGAGTTTCTCAAATTGGTAAGGAGGGTGAAGTATTGCCTGTTCAGCTATGGATTGCTATTTGGGATAGTAGGTTTTCCAATTCTAGTTTCATCCACTTTGAAGAATATTTTGTGAAAACTTTGTACAAATTGTATAAGTATCCTTGTAACTATTCATTGACTGATGAGATTAAAAGGTTTCTTCGGCCAAAATATTTCAATGGGCCAATTGATCATAACTGGGGTGACTAGTATTGTTTGGAGGGAGCTACAATGATCAGGGTATATGGATTTGAAGATGCCCCTTTTATTCTGCCAAGGATAGTTCCAAATAGAGTTGCATATTTGGAAATTGTCAGACAAATGGATTACTGCAGTGTGATGCATTTTAGTTCTTTTGGGAAGTAGGCTTTTATGCCTAGTACATTGTGTTTTGGTGATTTCACTTTGTTGGCTAAGGAAGGATACAATTCAATTCTTGATAGATTGTTGCATTATAATATGAAAAAAGGACCACCCAGAAAGGATTTTGATCCAGAGGGATATATAAACTCTGCTAAGATGAAGATAAATTTTGGAGGGTATCAGCATGTGCCCTATCCTTTTGATGATATGATCAAGAATTTGGATGAAGAGGAAGCAGATATGGTGGTTGATAGCTATAACCAAGGGCCATAGGATATAGAGATATTGTCTTCTAGAGATGAGGAAACCCTAATGGATAAAGTGCCACAGAGCAGAACATAGAAGGTATCTAGGTTGAGGACTCAGCGGTATGTTTGCCCAAATAGAGAATAGAGTATTGAAAGTGGTGATATTGATGCAAGGCATATGGAATATAGATCATTTGTTTTAGATGATGAGTTTATAAATTCTCTAGAGTTCAAGGCATTCTTGTACAAGCAAAAGGGGAAGGAAATAAGAGAAAATGTTGATGATGTTACTTCAAGGAATGAAGAACAATTATTGGGTCAATTGAGAAAATGTGTGGATGATGAAATGAAAAATATGACTCCTGAAAAGGGGAGGAAAATGTTGGAGAATGTTGGTGTCATGATTTTTCCTGGACTTGATTTGAACTCTGCATTAGTTTTTGATAGCTTCTTAAGAGACAGTAATGCTACACATAAGATTGATAAGGAAAAAGTAACAAAAGTGTATGCAGGCTCTAAGTAAAATACTAATGAAGGATCATTGATGATATGGGCTTTGTACCCACCCCACAGGAAATCAGTGGTAATTGACACGGAGAAGGCATTTGGCCATGTTATGACCCTAAAGGTTGGAGAAGCTGATCCTATGGCTACTGCAGAGATTGGGATCAATATTGCAAAATTGAATAAAGCACAGATCTAGACGCTGATAAAAGAAAGAGAAATGTATAAGCAAAGTAATGAAAGAATGTTGAGAGAAAATGATAGACTAAAAGACTTGGTTGGTATTTCAATGGATCTAGCCAAAATGCTCACTCAAGGAGAAAGCTCTCAGGCAAAAGATCATCGGGTAGGATCAAGTGCTTATGCTTAGGGAAAGTATGATGCAATTGTACCAATTGTTAAGAGGAGGCAAGATAATTTGACATCTTGGTTGAATAAATTGTGGGGAAAATATTCTCATACTCTGGTTGCATTGAAGGAGCATGAAAGGATGGATGGATAAATAATGGAGAAGTTTCATGATCTGGCCCAAAGTGATGATTCTAATAGTATTGCACTTGAAGCTACAAATCATATTATCAATCACTATCGAAACTTCTATGAGGAATTGCAGGGTGATGAACGAGGATTAATTGAAGCTGCCAATAAAACTATGATCATATTCGATGATGATAAAGGGGAATTGAAAGATGGCACCAAATGGAATAATAGTGACTCAATGTTGAATGAAGTCATGAAGATAGCTTCTGCAGAGGATACAACATTGGAGGAAGTGAACGAGCAGAATGAGGAAATGATCAAGATGGAAATCACAATCCGGAATATTGTTGGAGATGCTAACACGTATGAGCTCCAAGATTATTTAAATCATCTTGCTAAAACTCACTTGTGGATAAATAGAGCTTAATTATCTTCTATCTTTTGTTTTGTAAAATGTGACTTTTCAATTTCTGAAAGGATATGGCCTTTCATATTCTCAATGTATAAATTTCCATTTTGGAAACAAAATGAAGGCGATAAGTAGAATAGGATAGAGGATAGAAAATATACTATGAAACATAATGTTTCACATATTCTGAGACTCTGTTGCATGTTTTGAAGTCATGGAGATATCAATGAGAATCATCTGATTTGCCGGCGTATTTCTGGTGTCAATTGTTTTGTTGCGCTTATTGAAAGAATTATTTAAGTTGTCTCTAAGATTGATATTGTTTGGTTATTTAAATTGACATAACAAGTTTATGTTCGGTTTGTCAGTACACATTTGTTGTATTTGTGTGATTGGTTGATAGGTTCTTTCAAGGAAGGATTAAATCCTTTTAATTAATCACAGTAATAAGGGAAATTCATTTAGATCAATAAGAAGAACTTAATAACCATAGTCTTGCATCTTTATACTAAAGTTATAAATAAAAATATGCCAAACAATTTGAATGTCCTCCAGAAAGAAGTCACTCATTAAGATTTCATTTGACTCTGCATACCCAATAAGGCACTGGTCTCTGCATTTCACCATCAAGATTATTCATTTTTCTTTACATCTGTTAATTGAGCATATTAGGTTTTATTTTTGGCATTGGTACAATATATACCACTTGATTTATTGTCCATTTTCATTTGCCATCATGGACAAATCATTGCAAGAAGAGAAGATCAAAAGTCAAGTATGCTCAATTCATTTAGGTACACCCGCCTAGGTTTAAGCAGCACCTGAAGAGTAGAAGGTCCAAAATCTCGGTTCGTTACCCTAAAAAACGCTAGAAGCTTGCAACCATGGTTCAAACTTATTTTTTGAGAGCTAATACAACTGAAAGGCATATTTTTAAGCATAGAAGGAGAGCTTATGTGAAAGCTAAATGTTCAATAATTATGAAACTTCATGAAATTTATTCCACAAATCTTTTTCACACCTTTTCTGTGAGTCGGGTAATGGCACCAAGCAATTGTAGAGACTCTTTTCGTGATCATTAGAAACGCTTTGCTTTTGAAACAACATGTCCTAGGAGTTTACCTTCGTGCACTGAAAATATACACATCTTTGGAATAAGAGACACTCTGAATTCTTTGCATCTCTAAAAAATCTGTTCTAAATGATCAAGATGTTCATTAGCATTTCTGGAAAAAATAGTAATATCATCTAAATGTACCAGAACGAACTTGTTCATAAGTTCCTGAAAGGCCATATCCATCACTTGCTAAAAAATTGCTCTAGCATTGGATAAGCCAAAAGGCATATTTTTGTAGGCCATTGTGCCCCACTTAGTTGTAAATGTTGTCTTGAATTGATCCTCTTGCTTAACCAGAATTTGGTTGTAACCTGAGTAACCATCTAGCAAAAAAAATATGTCAGAACTAGAAACTACCTGCAAAATTTTCTCCATGAAAGGGAGTGGGTAATGATCCTTTAATGATGCTTTATTTAAATCTCAGAAATTAACACACAATATGATTTCCCCACTTTTCTTCCTAACCGACACTAAATTTGACACCCAAGAGGTGTGTTTGATAGGAAAAATAATACCACTCTCAACTAATTTATTTAGTTCAGCCTTCATAAGGTGTTCTAATTTGGGGTTAAGAGGTCTCTGTTTCTACCTTACTGGTTTTGTGCCAGGCTCTAATTCAATAGTATGCTAGGCTAGTTCTAGGTTAAAACCTCTCAAATCCTTGTACTCCCAAACAAAAACATCACTAAATTTCTTACATAACAGAATAAATGCTTGTTGTTCCTCTTTAATACATACCTTTCCTAGCTTAAGAAGTTTTCCTTTGAAGATTTCAATGGCTGCATAATGTTCTTCCTTAACAGTCAGGCCACACTTGTCTTTCTGGGTTTGGTCATCTGAATTGAAAACATATTCCAAGGTCACCAATCCTTTTGGCAACTTGTTTGTCTTCAACTGCACAATCTAATCATC
>VDFB02100533.1:0-67617 GCA_007258455.2 Sequoia sempervirens | reverse complement strand
AAAAGATAACATTGAATTAGGAAACATAATTCTTGCTAAAGAAAATGGAATCAATAATTTTATCCTTAATGATGAATATAAAATCATCATTGGCATTTTCAACACTAATGATACTCATTTGTCATATAGAAATATCATTGATGATATAAATGAGACCCTCATGTATTTTAAAAAAATGAAATTAATCATGCCTATTTAGGGAAGGAAATACCTCATCAAGCCTACTAGCCAATTTGGGAGGAATTATAAAAGGTTTTTAATGTTGCAATACTGAGGGTACCATCCCTACAAAGATTAAAAAAATCTCAACAAAGAAGCAAGGGTTAGAGATTCAACCCTACTCATTGTCATTAGATTAATAGAGTGATGATATGAGAATATTTAACAAAAATGATATCAAATATTATGTCTAATCTATTCATATGTATATAATAATAAAGAGAAATGATTCCAAAATTGAACCCACTAGTACTAGAAAGAGTTTTGGAAGAACCAAAATTTTCCTAGCTTCTAATTTTTGTAGCATATATTTTGTATCTAATTACTCACAAAACCCAACAAAAGGCGGAAACCTCAATAGAATTATGACCACAAATTATGAGAGTAAAAACTAATATGAAGGTGTGGGATATTTTATCAAGGTAAATCTCTCATGCTACCTTGAAGGCATCAATGTACATTATAATGTGATTTCCAAGGAGTTCACCTACTCATGGAAAATTTGTTTATTTTTTCTTAGGAGAATGTTATTTGAGGTCTTGGAAGATTTGATCTCTAAGGCTACTAGGCTCAAGATGGAAGTGAGAAAAAAATAGAGGATGATAAATAATATTGACAATGATGAAATGAAAATACTAATCACACTAGGAAAAAAAATTCAGTGATTCCAAAATGGCTTTAGTAGGGAAAAATTTTTTGGTGCTAGAAGGATGTGGTAGAGACCCTAATTTATAAATTATATGGTAAATAATTGATACCCTAAAATTTTGTCTTACAATTTCAAGGGATTTTCCACATGTGCCATATCATTAAACTTCAAGATTGAATAGGATATGAAATTGTATAGCAACCTAAAAGGAGAGTCAATCAATCTAGAGATCTAAATTTGGGGACTTTAGAATGAATATTATATGAAATGAAATGATATGAATAACCATGAAAATTAACTATTCTAATGGAAATACTAAAAAACATGAAACGAACAGTCAAATTTAAGGACAAAAAATGGAAACAATAGACATGTGTGCACCTATAGTTTGAATTTGAACTGAATTTGGGTATACAATATTGCAAGGATTCCCTAATATAGGTGTATAAAATAAAATATGATTTTACAAGCCATAGGCACCCAATACATAGCTTTTATCTTCTAGATCTTGTTGCAAGATCCTTGTTTGTTGATGAGATATTGTAGTTTTCATATCTTGTCAAGATTTAGGGTTAGAATACATTAATGATTAAATTTCTTCCAAATATTCCTTCAATCCTCTTCAAATATATACCTACACATTCAAAAGAATAGGAAAGTTTATTTCATATAGGGGATTTCCTCGATCAAAACCTCTATTGGTGCTCCCACCTCCATAATGGAAAAATTGATTATAGAGAGCTTGTCCTCTTGAGGGATAGAGGCTAAAATGACAAATTAATGATGAATCAACAATGGACTACATCTCACAACTCAAATATGATTTTTTTGAAGGACTAAAGCCATGCACATCTCTTCAAGGCATGATTGTAATTTTTCTTCAATTTTTTTGAAGACCTACAAGTGTTTTTCCTCACAAACATAATTTATGCATAAACGTGAACAAGCTCACATAAAATTGGACATAATGCTACCATTTTGAAATGGTGGAATAATATTCTAAATTCTACTCTTGAATTGACAATATTTTCTTGATAATGCTTCTTTTTTTACAACTCTTGCTACACCATTTCACTTCTTGATCATACATCCTTTTTCAAATGATGAAATGAATAGGTATTTATATGAAATTTCTCTAATTTCTCAAATAATAAATCCTAATGAGCAAGAATCAAAATTCGAATTTTAAATATTAGTTTACTACCATGAATACTTTGAATTTTGGGGCCACATTAAGGGGACTAGGGTGCAAGGATGCAACCCCTTACCATGAGTTAGCTTATGTGATCATCTTTTTCTTGTTTTTTGCATTATATTTGGGGCAACCCGTTACCATGAGCTAGATTTATTTGGAAACATATCATTGACATAGGGCTTTCCAAATAAAATTGTATGAACTCATCATATTGCATTTTTCATTTTTCTACCTTAAATAAATTATTTACAACATTGTGTTTAACAATTAATTTAAGGTGGGGGCATACATTCTATTATGTGGTTTACTTTGATCACATGCACTGGACATAGTGATGTGTTGGATTAACATTTTAATCACTTTTGTAGCACCTTATCCGAGTTATTGGGACTATAACTCTTTGTATGGTTGACATGGATGCACATGCCATAAAAACTGGTCCTCACTAGTTCTTGTGTGTTTCTCATTTTTCAACTACTTTTGAAAGGCTCACCTAGTTAACATAAAACTTCACTAGTCTATGGATCCATTAGGTCATGGTTCACCTAGAAAATATTCAATTTTTCTAGTTTGTGAGTCATGAATACCTTTGGGTACAGATCCTAGTAATATTTATATGAAGCTTGCTAATCCTTGATTGTCATTTGCTTCTTTTTCATTTTAATTTTCATTTTGTGCAATCCTCCTAGATTCATAGTCATTGTATCTCCTCAACATTTAGATCTAATCAAACCCCTATTGACATATTTTCTACTTTAGCTTTATTTTGAGTGTAATTTCATACTCTCACTAAAGTTAGCGATAAATAAATTGTCACCCTTCAAAATAACATAATATTTTTTTCTCCCCCCCCGAGTGATTTGACCTAATTGTGACCCTGATTTTTTAAATTATTCATTGTATGGCCCGTTATAACATTTATGAAGAAATAAATGTGCAAGATCCAAGTAAACATTTAATATTTTTCTCCTAGCACTTTGGATCCCAATGTTTAAGAGATTTGTACTAGGGCATCCTTGTCTCCTAATCCCCTTAATGTGGCCCCAAAATTTTAAGTGTTTGCAATATTAAATTAATAATTCAAATAGAAATTCAGATTATTGGCCATCGAGATTTAATTTTCAAGAAATTAGAGTTATTTCATATAAATACCTAGACATTGAACATCATTTGAAAACTAAGTAGAAGAAGTTGACCAATATTTTATCTAGAAATTGTGAAGAGCATTATCAATCACTTATTATTAAGTCACAAGGAGAATTTAGATATTTATTGCAGCATTTCAACATTGAAAATGCATGCCAATTTTTATGTGAGCTTGTTCATGTTTATGCATACATTTTGTTTGTTAGGACTAATACTTGTAGGTCTTTAGATAAATCCAAGCCAAACTGCATTCAAGGATTAAGGAGATGTGCATGAATTTTGTCCTTCAACAAAATTAGAGTTGAGTTGTGAGTTTTATCCGATTGTTGAGTCATCATTCATTTTTCATTTTAGCCTCCGTCCCTTGAAAGGATAAGCTCTATATCATTATTTTTTTCATTATGGAGATGGAAACCCGAACATGGGGTTTAACTAAGGAAAACCCCCATATGACACAACCCATCCTCTCCTTTTGAATGTGTAGGTGCAGATCTGGAGTAGATTGAAGGAATATTTTAAGACAATCCACTCATTCATGCATTCAAACCCTAAGACCTGAAAAGATACAAAAACTACAATATCTCGACAATAGATGAAGATATGAAAATGATATTTGTAAAAGTGAAGCTATAGACTTGGTACCTAAGGCCTATGAGACTAGATTTAATTTTTAGATACCTAGACCCTGGTCCACAAAGAATGAGCTAAAATTTTCACTACAAGTGCATAATACTCATCTTTATTAAGATATGGTCCTTAAGTTTGACTATCAATTTCTAGTTTTTTCATATTTGCATCACAATAGTTCATTTTTGTAGTTAGTGAGCCATATCATTATATTTTATAGAAAATAAAAATCCAAAATTGCCCAAGTTTATATCTTAGGGTTGATTGACTCACCTTTAAAGTTACAATTCAATCTCATATGCTAGCCAATATTGAATTTTAAATGGTAAGGCCATCTTGGAAAGGCCTTAAAATCCTAAGATGAATTCCTAGGTTTAAACATTTCCACCATATAAGGGAGATTTAGTTAATGATTGCAATGGTCATATGCTTTGTGCTTATAATAAAATGTCTTTGGAAAATATAACATTGAATTAGGAAACATAATTTTGTTAACTTATAATGGCATAAATAATCTTATCCTTAATGATGCTATTTAGGGAAGTAAATACCTCATCCACCCTACTAGCCAATTTGGGAGGAATTATAAAAGGTTTGTAATGTTTCAATACTGAGGGTACCATCACTAAAAAGATTAAAAAAATCTCAACAAAGAAGCAAGGGTTAGTGATTCAACCCTACTCATTCTCATTAGATTGATCGAGTGATGATATAAGAATATTTAACAAAAATGATATCAAATATTATGTCTAATCTATTCATATGTACATAATAATAAAGAGTAATGATTCCAAAATTGAACCCACTAGTACTAGAAAAGGTTTTGGAAGAACGAAAAATTTCATAGCTTCCTATTTTTGTAGCAATTTTTTTGTATCTAATTACTAACAAAACCCAACCAAAGGAGGAAACTTCATAAGAAGTATGAAAATAAATTATGATAGAGTCAAAAATAATATGGAGGTTGGGGATGTTTAATCAAGGTAAACCTCTCATGCTACCTTGAAGGCATCAATCCACATCATATAATGTGATTTCCAAGGAATTCACCTCCTCATGGAAAAGTTGTTTGGTTTTTATTAGTGGAATGTTATTTGAGGTCTTTGAAGATTTGATCTCTAAGGCTACTAGGCTCAAGATGGAAGTGAGAAAAAAATAGAGGATGATAAAAAATATTGACAATGATGAAATGAAAATATTAATCACACTGGGAAAAAAAATTCATAGATTCCAAAATGGATTTAGATGGGAAATTTTTTTAAGTGCTAGAAGGATGTGGTAGAGACCCTAATTTTTAAATTATATGGTAAATTGATACTCTAAAATTGTATTTTACAATTCAAGGTATTTTCCACATGTGCCATTTCATTAAACTTCAAGATGAAATAGGATATGAAATTGAATAGCAACCTAAAAGGTGAGTCAATCAATCCAAAGATCGAAATTTGGGGACTTTGGAATGAATATTTTATGAAATGAAATAATATGAATAACCATAAAAATTAACTATTCTAATGAAAATACAAAAAAAAATGAAACTACCAGTCAAATTTTGAAATGAAGGATTTTACAACCTACTTTTTTCTATCGCTTCTAGGGTTTTTCACCTAAAAGGAGAAAGATGAGTCCAAAAATGAACAATGTTTCAATCAAGATTAATATAAGGGTGGAGAGGAAATGGATGTGAAGTGTGTTTGGATGATTTTGAATGCAAAAAACTAATTGAATTAATTGGATGTTGAATTGAAATTAAGGAAGAATGATTTGTTTGAAAACACATTGTGTATTACAACAATGAAGTACAAGCTCAAGTAAATGAAAAAAAATTTGGTGAAACTGAATAGAGCACACTTGGAGGTAGATTGATGTCACTAGAAGGTTCTGGAATGTTTGAAAAAATACTGCTAATGGCCACTAGGACTGATTTTCCATGGGTGGAAAATTAGTCCACCTATAGGAATCTATAAATTCAAGATTAGATTTTGTGGAGCTAGATCTACACTTCTCCTTCCTACAGATGCCCACTTCTGCTTCCTACAGATGCCCTCTTCTAAAACTATCGTATTCAAGACTGAAAGTGACTTTTCATTGATATTTTGACTTGAATGATGAAGAAATTACTTGAATGAATTTTAAATGAAACTTTCAATAATTCCTAAGCTTCTAAGAGTCCTAGATCTACAAACACACAAGACAAGAAGAGCGAATGTTGAATGTTAGGGCATGGGGGTTTTCCTTGGTCAAACCCTATTTAGGCGATTAAACCAAAATGATGAAATAAAGGAATGAAACATGCAAGAGAGGAATCGATTACCTTACCATGATGAATGATCTTGAAATTCTATAACATAACATGTATAATCTTCCCTTGAATGTCTTAGGAAGCTTAATAAATGGCTTGCAATATGAAAACCCTAGCTTGTTTGAGAAGATAGATGGTGAATGATGAAGAATGGATGAGTGAATTGATTGGAGATGAAGATGTTAAAATGAGGTGAAAACACTTATTTATACAATTCTTGTGCCTCAGTATATGTTCATACCTCATCATAGGTAGGAATCAAATGACTTTGAATAAAATCCCAAAAGGAAATTTGAAACATTTTGAATTTGGGGCCAAGGGGGACTCATTTTCCACCCATGGTGAATGGGTTCCACCTAGGACCTAAAAAAATGTGTCAGGAAAAGTGTTGTATTTAATGTTATTTATTAGGATAGCATTCAAAAATACACTTAATTACAACTTATGAGGGCATAAAGAGACCAAAAAAAGCACGAGAAGGGTGTAAATAGTGAAAACATGCTTAGAAGAGTGTGAAATCTTGTTACAAGACTTTACAACACTCCAAAATAGAACTTGTTGATGAGTAAAAAGGTGATATTTAGGTAAATTGCATTAAATAGAGTCTAGAAGAATGCAAAAATGTCTTATAACACCTCATAACACCTTCACAAGAAATCATTAAATGTATTTTATTTAGTTTTCAATGGTCTAAGACCTAGTTTGGATGTATAAAATTCCTCACAACATCTAGATCAAGACTTCATTATTCCATTAATCATGAATTATTCCCATGTCAAGAAAAGGGTACTTTTTTCTACAACACATTTAGCCCCCAGTTTAGTGAGAGGATGAGCCTATTTCAAACTCACACTAAAGTAGCCATTCAAGAGAGATCCACATGTAGGTCAAGCCCTCAAGATACAAAATCATGTGAAGACAAGATCCAAAGGTAAGATGGTGTACTCACTCTAGGCCGACAATTATCCGCTGGGTGGGAAAGGCCAAAAGGTATATTGACTCTAGGGACAGATAACTAGTTGTCCATGGGGTGATAATACCCAGAAAGGTATGATACATATGATAGTTGGTATGCACTCACAAACACAAAGGTGGCTATGGGGAAAAGTCATGCCACTAGGTGGGCTTCCCACTCAACCATGTAAAATTTATACCTATTGATAACTTTAACAAGGCACCACAAAATAAAATGAAATGATTTTAAACTTATAAGTACTGTTAAATGAAAAATAATGTAAGGATTGTTCAAATGAATTTTTTTCATGCAATGTCTCACCTTAGGGAACACTATGTTCAATGTCTCCAAGAGAGGATAAGTGCAAATGATCTCATCTTGTTTCTAAGAGAGGACAAGTGCAAGTTCTCATCCTAAACACCATTGTACCTAATACATCCAAGAGAGCACATCACAATAAAATCACACCATGAAATGTGAGTGGTGATGTATTCCCCCACTTTAAAGTAGTTGCGAGCACTTGTATTGTGAGGAATTGCTTTAAAGTAGAAAAGAAAGAAGAATACATGAGAGCTTATTCAGAAAGACCTATGCTAAGTCATATGTTTCCAATAAGCTATGTCATGAAAAAGAGAAGTATGTCATATGTGAGCCAACTTAAGGCATGTCGTCCACATCCCAAGCTTGCTCTTATGTATTCATGAAATGTTAACGACTAGCCAAAGAAGGCAACCAAAAGTGACATATGAGGACATGGCTATCTAACCCCTTACACCCACTTAGTGCAGGACAAGAGTGAGCTGAAAGGATTGATGAAATGCATGCTAGAGTGAAAACCAAGAAAAATTAAAGGAATTAGATGCCCCTACATAGGGAAGCATACCAAACTCCTAAAAAATGCTGTATTTTATGACTCAAATCATGACATCCATTAGTAGAGTGACCATAAATTCTATGATAGGCACAAAAGAAAGTCTTTTCACAACATTTCTTTCAAGTTCACAGAGGGAGGGTGATTAAATTATTTTAGAGAAGGATGGATAAAATACTCTCTTGATCAATGGTAGAAGCTTGTGCAATGGTAGATATAAAAGATTCATCCTGCATAGTAGTGGGTGTCATACTTATGCAAGACTTGTTAGATTGTGAGACATTCTACCTTGCATTGTAGGAGGGTACAAAATCTAACAATGTCAATTCATAAGCATGTTGTGAGATGACATTTTCAATGTTGTGACAAGGATGAAATTCAAATCCATTAGGTAGGAGGGATGATTGAGGAGGATGTGGTGTGAGATGGAATGAAGATGGGTAGAGGATGGAAGGGTTGGTAAGATTTCCTATGGGATATGTATGAGGTTCATTGATCAAAGGGGATCGAATAAACATTGGTGCATTCATCTCCTCAGTAGACTTTTCATGATCTTTTTCTATGTAAGGACAGTAAAGAATAGCTTGTTTGTCATATTCCAAAGCCATGATATTCTCCCTAGGGTGAGAGTTTAGAGGAGAACAACAAGCCATATGTCCTTGACAAAGAGGGCCTGGTTCTTTCACAATAACTTCTTTTCCAACAGGGGAATGATCAAGGATGGTATTAGTAGGAGAGGATGTTAATGGAATGTTTGTTGTCATTAAGGTCTCATTCTCTTGTTCCATAATATCTAGCTGACAAGGAGAGCTTGTAATATGTTCAACTAAGGTTGAAACTTCACCACAAGTGGAAGAGGCATCTAGAGAATGACCACTATGATTTGAAAAGAGATTTTCCCATAAGATAGGGACATGAGGGAAGGGAAGATCAAGGGTGTCATGATTCTTCATATAAATGTCTTCTAGTACCAACCTATCCTCTAGACATCAAGGAATGATATTAGGAGATAGACAAAATTTATTTTCATGACTATGAAGATTTGGTAAGGTGATGTTGAGGAATGTGTAACTTATGATCTCATGTTCTTCTTGCATAAATTCATCCAAAGGGGAATAAGGAGATGGGAAATCAAGACTTTCAAGGCTTGTAACTTCCTTCACTAAGATACCTTCATCACTAATAGGAGAGGTATTGGAAGAAGAACAAGTATGTGTTTGATGATTTTCTATATTTCCATTCTCACTAATCGGCAATGTAGGATTAAGGAGTGAACTAATGGATTTTTTATGTTTCGTAAAAGCACACTTAGAAGAGGGGATAGTATGCTTGTAAAATCCATATTTAATGAACTCCAAAGCACATATTTTAAAAGAAAACATATTGAAATAAAGGAAAGTTCTATGCAATGCAATTTTTAGATTAGAAGTATGTTATTTTTTTGTTTATACAATGCAATATTCTGAAAATGAAATGTGGTGAGTGCAAAAATTGAAATGAAATGATGCATGAAATGAGCTAATTGAGGTTAGTTTGATCAAAATGCATGCTACATAAATGTAACTAACTGATATATACAAGTTAAGGTATCAAACAGAGGCCCAAAAACAAGGTTTTGAATTCTGTAAAATGTTGTTTCAAGGGCCAAAAGGGACTGATTCGCCTAGGGTGGCGAATGAGTCCCAACATGGACTATTTTCAAAAAAATTTAAAAAATTATAACTGATTTAAGGTGTTCAAAGTTTCATGATGTATTTCACAAAAAATAATTGAAGTATTTTGGGACCTGATTTCTTTGTATCGCTTCTAGGGTTTTTCATCTAAAAGGAGAAAGATGGGTTCAAATATGCACAATGTTTCAATCATGATTAATATAAGGATGGATAGGAAATGGATGCGAAGTGTGTGTGGATTTGTTTGAATTCAAGAAACTAATGAAATTAACTAGTTATTGAAGGGAAATTAAGGAAGAATTATTTGTTTGAAAACACATTGTGTAGTACAACAATGAACTAGAAGCTCAAGTAAATAAAAAAAATTGATGAAACTAAATAGAATGCACCTAGAGGTAGATTGGTGTCATTGGAAGGTTCTGGAATTTCTCATAAACTATTGTTGATGGCCACTAGGACTGATTCACCATGCATGGCGAATTAGTCCTCCTTCTGATGAAAACTTATGGGAACAAGTTTCTGACTACTAAAAGATGAAATCTAACAAAATTAACTTTTCAACCTATAGGTGGGACTCATTCACCATGGGTGGTGAATTTTTCCACCTACAAGAATATACAAATTCAAGAGTAGATTATGTGGAGCTAGATCTGCACTTCTGCTTCCTGTAGCTATCTGCTTCTGAAACTGTCATATTCAAGCCTGAAAGTGACTTTTCGTTGATATTTTGACTTGAATGATGAAGAAATTACTTGAATTACTTTTAAATGCAACCTTCAATGATTCTTGAGCTTCCAGGAGTCCTAGATTTGCAAACACACAAGATAAGAAGAGAAAATGTTGAATGTTAGGGCATGGGGGTTTTCCTTGGTGAAACCCCATTTAGGTAATTAAACAAAAATGATGAAGGAAAGGAATGAAACATGCCAAAAAGGAATGGATTACCTTTCCATGATGAATGATCTTGAAATTCTGCAACATAACATGTAGAATCTGCCCTTGAATATCTTAGCAAGCTTAATAAATGACTTGCAATATGAAAACCCTAGCTTGTTTGAGAAGATAGATGGTGAATAATGAAGAATGGATGAATGAATTGATTGGAGATGAAGAAGGTGTGAAAATGAGGTGAAAAACACTTATTTATACAATTCTTATGCCTTAGTATCTATTCATACCTCATCACAGGCTGACATCATGTGATTTTAAATAAAATCCTGAAAGGAAATTTGAAATATTTTGAATTTGGAGCCTAGGGGGACTCATTCACCACCCATGATGAATGGGTCCCACCTAGGACCTAAAAACATGTCTCAAGAAAAATGTTGTATTTAATGTTATTTGTTAGGATAACATTCAAAAATACACTTAATTACAACTTATGACGGCATAAAGAGACCAAATAAAGCATGAGAAGGGTGTAAATAGTGAAAATATGCCTAGAAGAGCGTGAAAGCTTGTTACCAAACTTTACAACACTTCAAAATAGGACTTGTTGATGAAGAAAATGGTGATATTTAGATAAATTGGATTAAATAGAGTCTAGAAGAATGTAGAAATGTCTTAGGGTATGTGCAGGATCATGATGGGACAAAAATTAGCGATATGATGTGTGGGTATGTGGTTGGTGAATTTTTTTTAACCAAAAATTTATGAAACGAAAATGGTTTTTAAAAGAGATTCCCTGCTTTCTACCAATATAAATTATGCTTTACTTTGAATTTAATAAATAATTATTATTCATTTTCTATTTGAATTATGACTAAAGTCTTGATTGATAGGATGATTGAAAAACATCTATAGCTTTCAAATGATATCACATTTTTTGAATTCAAAACATGCATCGCATTCTATGCTTCACATATTATAGGAATAAAAAAAAATGAATTTCATGAAGTTTTGACCAAGTTAAGGTGGTCAGACATACGCATTTTTATCATTTTATTTTGGTTAGGGTGGTCAGAAAACACCTACTTATTTTTTCCCTGAAATTTAAGTACTACTGCATTGAAATTTCAAATTTTCAACAAATAGATTTTATTTATTTTTAAATAAACCTAGTAGTTTAGAAACTACATTCAATTTTATACAGATTCTATTACATATTTTTGAAATAATATAGATAACTTATTCAAATTTTTATGTCAAGTTGCCTAACTCTTATTTTTCTTTATTTTTTGCCACATAAAGCCCTGTTTTATGCATGATGATCCTTCACATACCCCTTACAACACTTCACAACACAGTCACAAGACATCGTTAAATGTATTTGATTTAGTTTGCAAAGGTCGAAGACTAGTGTGGATGTATAAAATGCCTCACAAAACCTAGATCAAGACTTCATTAAATCCATTTAATCATGAATTATTCCCATATCAAGTAAAGGGTACTTTTTTCTATGACACCAATTTAAGGAAAAAAATTTGAAACAATAGACATGTGTGCACCTATAGTTTCAAATTGAACTGAATTTTGGTGTACTAGATTACAAGGATTCCCTAATATAGTTGTATAAAAGAAAAATATGATTTTACAAGCCATAGGCACCAAGTCCATAGCTTCTCTCTTCTAGATCTCATTTTTAGATCCTTGTTTGTTGATGAGATATGGTAGTTTTCATATCTTGTCAAGTTTTAGGGTTAGAATACAATAATGATTAAATTGCCTCCAAATATTCCTTCAATCCTCTTGAAATATATACCTAGACATTCAAAAGGATAAGAAGGTTTGTTTCATATAGTGTATTTCCACGATCAACCCTCTATTCGTGTTTCCACCTCCATAATGGACAAATTTATTATAGAGAGCTTATCCTCTTGAGGGATGGAGGCTAAAATGACAAATTAATGATGAATCAACAATGGACTACAACTCACCACTAAAATATTATTTTATTGGAGGACTAAAGCCATGCACATCTCTTCAAGGCATGATTGTAATTTTGCTTCAGTTTCATTGAAGACCTACAAGTGTTTTCCGTCACAAACCTAATGTATGCATAAACATGAACAAACTCACATAAAATTTGACATAATGCTCCCATTTTGAAATGTTAAAATAATATTCTAAATGCTACTCTTTAATTGACAATATTTTCTTGATAATTCTTCTTCATTTACAACTCTTGCTACATGATTTCACTTCTTGATCATACATTCTTTTTCAAATGAAGAATAACTAGGTATTTATATGAAATTTCTCTAATTTCTCAAATAATAAATCCTAATGGCCAAGAATCAGAATTTGAATTTTAAATATTAGTTTACTACCATGAATACTTTGAATTTTGGGGCCATATTAAGGGAACTAGGGTGCAAGGATGCAACCCCTTACCATGAGTTAGCTTATGTGATCATCTTTGTCTTATTTTTTGCATTATATTTGGGGAAACCCCTTACCATGAGCTAGCTTTATTTGGGAACATATCATTGACATAGGGCTTTCCAAATAATATCTTATGACCTCATCATATTGTATTTTTCATTTTTCTATATTAAATAAATTGTTTACAACATGGTGTTTAACAATTAATTTAAGGCGGGGTCATACATTCTATTATGTGCTTCACTTTGATCACATGTGATGGACATAATGATGGGTTGGATTAGCATTTTAATCATTTTTGTAGCACCTTATTAGATTTATTGGAATTACAACTCTTTGTATGGTTGACATGGATACACATGTCATGAAAAATGGTCCTCACTAGTCCTTGTGAGTTTCTCATTTTTCTACTGCTTTTGAAAGGCTCACCTAGTTAACATAAAACTTCACTAGCCCATGGTTTCATTAGATCATGGTTCACTTAGCAAATATTGATTTTTTCTACCATGTGAGTCATGAATACTTTTGGGTATGGATCCTAATGAGTTTTATATGAAGCTTGCTAATTTGTGATTGTCATACCCTTCTTTTGCATTTTCATTTGCATTGTGCTTATGTGTTATATTTTTTTTATGTATATTTTGTGGTGTCATGTTGTAATACATACATACATATATATATATATATATTTGTGTGTGTGTGTGTGTGTTCCCTTGTCTTTATGTTGTATTGCCATAGCATCTTGAATCTCGAAGGATTGTGCAGTCTCCCTAGATTCATTTTCCTCCTATCTCTTGAACATTTAGATAATCAAACCCCTCTTGACATATTTTCTAGTTTTGTGTGATTTTGAGCATAAGTTTATACTCTCATTAAGTTGGAGATAAATATAGATTTATAAATTGTCACCCTTGAAAATATCAGACTATGTTTTTCTCCCCCTTAAGTGATTGGACCTAATTTTTCCCCTAAGTTCTTAATTTATTCATTGTATGGCCCATTATAACATTTATGAAGAAATCAAATGTGTAAGATCCAAGTAAACATTTAATATTTTAGTAGCTTTAGGGATTTGGACTAGGGAATCCTTGTGTCTAGGTCCTCTTAATGTGACCCTAAAATTTAAAGTGTTTGTATTATTAAATTAATATTTGAAATTTAAATTCAGATTATTGGCCATCAAGAATTAATTTTCAAGAAATTAGAGTTATTTCATATAAATACCAAGACATTGAACATCATTTACAAATTAAGTGGAATAAGTTGACCAATCTATTATCTATAAATTGTGAAGAGCATTATCAAGCACTTATTATCAGGTCACAAGGAGAATTTAGACATTTATTGCAAAATTTGAACACTGAAGAAACATGCCAAGTTCTATGCGAGTTTTTTCATATTTATGCATAATTTTTGTTTGTGAGGACTAATACATGTAGTTCTTCAAAGAAATCCAACACAAATTGAATTCCAGGAATAAGGAGATGTGCATGAATTTCATCCTTCAAGAAAATTAAAATTGAGTTTTGAGTTGTACCCCATTCTGTAGTCATCATTCATTTATCATTTTAGCCTCTATCCCTTGAAAGGATAAGCTCTATATAATCAATTTTTCTATTATGAAGGTGGAAACACCAACACTGGGTTTAACTAAGGAAAAACCTTATATGACACAACCATTCCTCTCCTTTTAAATGTTTAGGTGTAGATCTGGAGTAGATTAAATGAATATTTGAAGAAAATTCACTCATTCATGCATTCAAACCCTACAACTTGACAAGATACAAAAACTACAATATCTCGACAATAGATGAAGATATGAGAACAATATTTGGAAAAGTAAAGCTATAGACTTGGTACTTGAGGCCTTTGAAATCAGATTTAAGTTTCAAACACTACACCCTAGTCCGCACATAATGAGCTAAAATTTAAACTACAAGTGCACAATACTCTGCTTTATTTGGATCTAGTCCTCAAATTTCACTATAAATTTCTAGCTTTTTCATATGTGCATCACAATAGTGCATTTTTATAATTAGTGTGTCATATCATTGCATTTCATACAAAATCCAAATCTAAAATCTTGCAAATTTAGATCTTAGGGTTGATTGACTCACCTTTAAAGTTACAATTCAATCGCTTATCCTAGCCAATATTTAATTTTAAATTGTAAGGCCCTCATGGAAAAGCCTTGAAATACTAAGGTGAATTCCCAGGGTTTCATTTTTCCACCATATCAGGGAGATCTAGTTAATTATTGCAAAGGTCATATTATTTGTCCTTATAAGAAAATGACTTTGGAAAAGATAATGTTGAAGTAGGAAAACCAATCCTTGACAGAGACAATGGAATCAATAATCTGATCCTTAATGGTGAATATAAAATCATCATTAGCATTCTCAATACTAAGGATTTTACTCATTTTTCATATAGAAATAGCATAAATGATACAAATGAGAACCTCATGTATTTAAAAAAAAAAAAATTAATCATGTTTCCATACTGAGGGTACCATCCCTACAAAGATTAAAAATATATCAACAAAGAAGCAAGGGTTAGTGATTGAACCCTACTCATTGTCATTAGATTGATAGAGTGATGATATGAGAAGATTTAAGAAAAATTATATTAAGTATTATGTCTAATCTATTCATATGTACATAATAATAAAGAGTAATTATTCCAAAATTTTGCCTACTAGTACTAGAAGGGTTTTGGAAGAAGCACAAATTTCCTAGCTTCCAATTTTTTAGCAATTTCTTTTATATCTAATTACTCACAAAACCCAACAATTGGGGGAAACCTCAATAGAATTAAGACCACAAATTATGAAAGATTCAAAAATAATATGGAGGTGTGGGATATTTTTCCAAGGAAAACTTCTCATGCTACCTTGAAGTCATCGATCCACATAATAATGTGATTTCCAAGCAATTCACCCCCTCATGGAAAAGTTGTTTGGTTTTTATTAGGGGCATCATATTTGAGGTCTTAGAATATTTGATATCTAAGGCTACTAGGCACAATATGGAAGTGAGAAAAAAATAGAGGATGATAAAAAATAATGAAAATGATGAAATGAAAATATTAATGAAACTATGAAAAAAAATCATAGATTCCAAAATGGCTTTAGAAGGGATTTTTTTTTGGGTGCTACAAGGATGTGGTAGAGACCCTAATTTTTCAATTATATGTTAAATTGAAACCGTAAAATTTTATTTTACAATTTCAAGTTATTTTCCATATGTGCCATATCATTAAACTTCAAGATTAAATAGGATGACACTGATACATTTGACTCCAAATTCCGACAAAAGTTTGTTGGAATTTCAATGAAATTTCATCAGTGTGAAATTGACTTGCAACCTAAAAGGTGACTCAAAGAACCCAAATATTTGAATTTGGGGACTTTGTAATTAATATTGTATGAAATGAAATGATATGAATAACCATGAAAATTAACTATTCTAATGAAAATACAAAAAAATGGAAATTGATAGTCAAATTTAAGGACCAAAAATGGAAAGAACAAACATGTGTGCACCTATAGTTTGAATTTAAGCTGAATTTGGGTGTACCATAGTGCAAGGATTCCCTAATATAGGCGTATAAAATATAAATATGATTTTACAAGCCATAGGCATCCAATCCATAGCTTCTCTCTTCTAGATCCTATTGTCGGATCCTTGTTTGTTCATGAAATATTGTAGTTTTTATATCTTGTGAAGTTTTAGGGTTTGAATACATTAATGAGTAAATTGCCTAAAAATATTCCTTCAATCCTCTTCAAATTTATACCTACACACTAAAAAGGATAGGAAGGTTTGTTCCAAATAGGGGCTTTCCTCGATCAAACCCTGTATTTGTGCTTCCACCTCCATAATGGAAAATTTGATTATAGAGAGCTTATCCTCTTAAGGGATAGAGGCTATAATGAAAAATTAATGATGAATCAACAATGGACTACAACTCATCACTCAAATCTGATTTTGTTGAAGGACTCAAGCCATGCACATCTCTTCAAGGCTTGATTGTAATTTTTCTTTGATTTATTTGAATACCTACAAGTGTTTGTCCTCATAAAAATAATGGATGCATAAACATGAACAAACTCACATAAAATTTGACATGATCCTTCCATTTTGAAATGTTGCAATAATATTCTAAATGCTACTCTTGAATTGACAATATTTTCTTGATAATGCTTCTTGATTTACAACTCTCGCTACATTATTTCACTTCTTGATCATACATCCTTTTTCAAATGATGCAATGACTAGGTATTTATGTGAAATTTCTCTAGTTTCTCAAAACATAAATCCTAATGGCTAACAATCAGAATTTGAAATTTAAATATTAGTTTACTACCACCAATACTTTTAATTTTGGGGCCAGATTAAGGGGACTAAGGTGCCAGGATGCCCTAGTCCAATTAATTATTATCATGGGCGATGTATTCAATAATTTAGGAAATTAATAGCACAATTAGGTCCAATTACTTAGGGAGAGAAAAATGTATTGTGAAATTTTTAAGGGTGACAATTTATGATGCTATATTTAATGCCCACTTTAGTAAGAGTATGAACTTAAACTTAATTAGAAAATATGTCAAGATGGGTCCAATCATATAAATGTTAAAGATATAGGCTAAAAATGAATCCAAGGGGAGTGCACAAGCCCTAGAGATTCAAGTTCTTATGGAAAGAAAACATAAAGACAAGGGAAATCTAAATGTGTATGTAATGTTGCATAACAATGCAAAATATACAGGACAAAAACATAATACATAAACACTACACATGCACAAAGCAATAAAAACATAAAACAACATGAAGAAAACATAAAAATAAACACAAGATTAGTCTTAAAAGGATTCAAGTTAGTAAGGAAAAGAGACCTCGATCTTAAATTTGTCTCAAATACTATAAAACATCCATTGAATGTGGGTTAGTCACAAAGCATGTTCTCATAAGGATTTAATATATCACTCATGAGCTTCGTGGATCTATTGGATAACAAGATGCATTATTCAAAGTTCCCATGTAATATGATGAGTTCCATAAGCCTACCAAGCTATGTTATGCTAAGATAGTCATGGAAAACATGGCTTCATTGACAAGGAAATTGTGTTATGCTAGGCATCCATGTTAAAAAGGATTTTCAAGTTAATGAATTGACAAGCTAAATTATTCCAAATCCATGGAATATCTTACAAAGTCTCACATTTGAATGTCTAAGGGGACAAATCACAATCACCTTAGGAGGTGCATAAAATTTTAATGTCCACGGAGATGAATGACAATCACCTCAGGGGGTGCATTAAATTTTAGTATCCAAGGGGACAAATGACAATCACCTCAGGGGGTGACAAAAATTTTAATATCCAAGAGGACAAACAATAATAACCTTTGGGGGTGCATAAATTTTCACATCAAGGGGATGAACGAAAATCAACTCAAGGGTGCATAAATTTTAACATCCATGAGGATGAATGTCAAATATCAGAGGAACAAATGATAAACCCACACCTTAGGGGGTGTTATAAGAAACAACACCAGAAAGCTTGTATCAAAAACCAAGGGGGAATTGCTCAATACATGTGTTGATCATCAAATATTGTGCCTCTCCAATAGTCTTATGGGAAATTCGGTGAGTGGGGAATTGATTTATGCCTCACTAAATACCTCCAGGATTTTTAAAGAAAGTCAACTCTTCTTTGGGATTTGGGGAAAAGGGTAGAAGGAAATTTAAATATTATACATAAAAATGGTGATGCACTAATGCTTTTAAAAAATTTCAAACTCAATAATTTGTATGACTAATATAATTAGACACAGAATGCCAAAACTCTTTATTATTGGAAAGAGAATGAACAACAAAGGATAACAATAAGCACAATGCAGCCTTTCAAATCTTTCCACAGGTAGTGTTCATTAAGGTCCAATCAAACATAAAGATTTGTAAGGGTGACAAAAAATAATTAAGAAATTGCATAAACTATCTCTCCTAATACAAAATAATATAATGAAACAATAGCCCTTCAGAAAAATAGAGAATACCAATGACATAATCTACTTTTCACAAGTTATTATTCTACTATACAAGCATACAACATGGAAATCAGCCACTTAAACTATTCAAAGTCAACTTGCAAGGCATAGTGTTTCATTTAGAACGAAAGAATAAAGAAATAAATATTGATAAAGGCCATACATGCATAGTATAAAATATTTCTCATCAATATTTTGTGCTTCAAATATCAAATGAACTTTAAAATAGAGGTTGCATGCCAATTTGAAAATAGTTTGAGCTTTAAAAGATATAACATGCTAGAGAAAAGTAGTTCTACAACTTTTACTCCTAAAAATAGTTCTATACCCTAAGAAAACTAAAGAAACTTTTCCTCAACAAAGGAAACTAAAACTTGGAATCCAACCCTTTTATCTGGCATTGCCTCTTGTTTATAGCTACAAAAAGAGGAAATTGCCACCACAACACAAAATTAATTATTACTAGATGTTGGCATCTGATAGAACATGATATAATTGTAGATCTTTAGTTATGTTATAACAATCTTTGCTCATCAATTTTCAATTGTATCATTAATTCTATTTAGATATTTAGCAAAGATAGAGGTCTATAAATGATCAAATCCTAGAAAATAGCCTAGAAAAAGGTCTAGTTGACCAATCACATCACCCAAGGGCATCGAATCAAGGCTTCCATTCTAAAAAAAAAGAAAAGAAAAAGTCCAACAAGCTTCAAAAAAATCCCAAAAGATATCTCTTCATAGGAAGTGCAATCTACTCATAGTGAAGAGATGATGTGTCAAATAGGAAAAAAGTTTCGAGCTCATGAATATAGCTCCTTGAGAAAATATTTGATGAGTTGACATGTGTCCCAAATCTCTCCCAAAAGGAAGGTGAAAAATGAAAGTTGAGTATCCACCACGAGGCACATTGCACACCTTTCTGATAACTCTACTTGAGTGTGGGCTCAACGAAAACTAAAAACATTATACAAGCAAAAAATAAAAATGATCAAGGAAAAAAAAATTCATAGTTTTTCCGAATCATAGGGGGTCTTTGCTTGTGGAGGCATGAACCTAGGCCTCTTGTAATTCTTGGAGTTTGAGGAAAATGGAATGTTGTGCCTCCCAATTTGTATCACTCAATAGGATGAAAGTATGGATCTACCTGTATGCTTGTTCCATCTCAAAAACTTCTTTGAAAGAGACAAATCCACATTTTGAAGAAACCACTCCAAGGTGATGGTAGAGTTAAAAAAAAGGAAAAATCTCACACTCAATATCGTCAGCTATGGATGTTGCACTTGAACCCAGGAGTTCTGTATAAATTTGGACCTTGCATCAGATCACATCCATGACCTGCTCAACTTTTAACACATCTCCATCCAATGAAAGAAGAGGAGGAAGTCCAAAGTTGACTAGGATGCCGAAATCCTTCTAGATTTCATTGACTTGCTTGTTTAGTGTCATCTGGCACTCCTTGCACTTTGTTGCTACCTTGTGACAATTGTTGATTTTGTTAGCTTTAATGGAGGTGACCCTCTGATCAAGAATCCTCACACTTTTTAAGGCCTTATCAGTGGTAATGCACAACTTGGAAATGAAGCATTGTGATTCCACCACTCGGGGTGAGCATGTTTGCATAAATTGATCGGCCATCTGGCCAACCTTAACATTCAATTCTTGAACATCTCTTAAGAATTGTAAAGTGGGGCTGAGAATGACAATAGCAACTCTGATCCACTCCCAATGCATGGATATCAACTTCTTCATTATCAGGAGGATTTCAGATCCTCATGTAGTAGCTAACTCCTAGTTAAATTGAGCCTCTCTTGCTCTATTGCTTTCCTCTATTTTACTTATTTCTCCAAGGGAATTTGTTAGTTATGAGCTTACCCTTCTAATCTCATGTTTGACTCTTCTACTTCCATGTGGGCCTCTCAAAGATCGTCAAAAATTTGAGATTGGACACCATCCAACTCTCTTCTCATACTTTCTTGAGTGTGCTAGTTCTTTGCATTCATTTGGCACTGAACAACAAACTTACCTTTCAATTTTTCAATCTCAGCATGAAGTTGAACCTATTCACTCTGAGATTCTACAAGCAACTTAGTTGTTTCCCCTTGCTGAGCTTGAATTTTCCTTACATTCATCTTGACATCTCTACCTCTGATCTCGTTTTGTATCCTACTCATTGTTTCCTTCACATTTATCAACTCTACCTTGCGCTTCTTTAATTTTCTACCCAACCTCTTGCAGTCCACATATACCAAATTTTGAGTGGCCATAGCTAGGACTACTTTGTCACACAGGTGAGTTTCATTCAAATCTAGACCCATGGCATGGATGTCATAATCCTCCATTAGCATCTATCCTTTGAGCTTGGACATGAGCGGCTTCATGGTATTAATTAGCAGAGAGTTTTACTCTTCATTGAAGCAAGCTTTAGTCTTCTTGGTGGTGGGAAACTTGGCATTCTTTAGCAATATTTTTTGCATTTTGGTCTATTGAGCCTAATTGGTAGCATTGAAATGGCCTTGGAGAATCTGAGGGACATCGATGCTCTATGTTGCAATGGAAGCACCAATAGGTAGTTTGAAAAGGGTGAAAAGATGAGAAATTTTGGATGTATGAGCATGCAAGGACGTAAAAGAGACTGTTATCATGGAAAAAGGTAGGATACCAAATTGAAATTGGGTAGAGGAAAGACCAGTTGGGGTGAAAAGAGAAATGGGCCAAAGGAGAGGTGCCTTTCCAGAACCGAATGGGTTGGGAGTGATAGGTAGCACAAATTTTTTAGCTATTTCAATGGAGGCCCTTGATAGGGCGATTAAAGAATCAATAGTGGTCAAAGAAGATTATGCTCATTCGACATGTGGGGTAACTTTAGAGGATTCATTAAAATTGGTAGGGGTTGTATTTAGGATTATTAGCTTAGTGTTCGAGGATGCAAGATTCCTTTCTATGGGAGTAGGAAAAAGAGTAACCAAAGATACAAAAACAAGAAGAGAGGGAGAAAAATTTACCTAGGTTGTAGAAGTCAAAACATTTGTAGGGAAAAATTTGCTTCCTCTTCTCCTTGAGTTGACACATCTAGTGCACCTAAATCTTGGACCCATCTTCTCTTTGCACAGCTGGAACTAGTACATTCCTATCCTCTAGCAACCGATCATTCAAAAACTTGGTCTTTAACAACCATAGTGGACCTTCTTAGGGATCGTCAGGTCCTTTTTCATTTACTTCAGGCACTAGGGGAGGATAGAGCTTGTGAGTCCCTTCACCTTGAGTCTATCTGACTATTGAATTCTTGAGGCTGAGAAGCCTAACTCGAAACTTTCCCCTCGTCAATTTCATAGCTAGTCTCTAGATTGTTGTTGTCTAAGTTAACCTCTTGATCATAAATTTCCTTGAATTCCTCATCATGTGGCTAAAATTTATGGAATGGCATACCTATGAATCTCATATCCTATTGGAATCTCTAGAAGTCTTCCATTTTCCTTTCTGACCATCCCCTGTACTTTAGTTGCATGTTGAAGGATTTTCCCATTGGGACGTTCCTCCAATACTCTGCTTGTGGTTCATAGAAACTCAACTATTTTGGTCGCTAGAATGGAATGTAAGCCAAGTAAATATATACCTCTAGCCTTTCTTGAATTGGATTTCTCCTTCTCTCAAAATATTCTTGACTCTCATGTTTCAAACTGTAGTGTTTTATTTGGTTATAGTCCCATTTGTCACAAATGAGAGATAAGCCTAAGGCCACCAATGGATTTTTGACCTCACCCTCAACTTTTCACTTCTTTAGTGTTACCTGATTATCAACAATTGAGAGGGAAAGTGAATATATCTTTGTTTTATTTCTATCGATTCCATAAACGTTGTTGATAGTGGTTCCTTGATGGCATGCCTCCAATGTGAAAACTCTGTCTATTACAAATATGGGAGTCGAAAAGGCTCCCCAACAAAATCATAAAATTTGATAAATGTGAAATCCTAGCCTAGGAAATAATCCATCAGGGTTGATGGATCCTCCATCTATTGTATGACCTTAGGAGAGAAATGACCAATAGAGCATGGCAACAAATCTTGAAGCACTAGCCTTAGAAAATGATCTAAAAACTAGTAATAATCCCTTATTTTCAAAAGCACATGGGTCTACACAGAAACTGGCTGGAGACAACCCCTTACATCTAACATAGAAATTGGTATATTTCTCTCTAGCCACTCAAAATTCAAACGAAAAATTAAATGAGCCAAGAAAGATGAATACTTGAATTTAGACTCAATACTATATTTTTTCAACTATTCTAGCATGTTTTCGACTATCACCTCAGCAAGATCATAGTACCTTTGGTTCCTTTCCCTTTGAGCACAAAATCCAGGCCAAACTAAAAAGGATTGACCTCTTCATTGTTATCAAGGCCAAAATCCTAGGCAAGCACCAAGAACATAAATTGTGTGTACTTCTTGAATTTCCTATGTGAAAGAGGAAAGATGAGATGACCTCTCTCTAGCCATTCCTTTGCCTCATCCTCATAAAAAAAAAATTCCTTAACCATTTCTTCCCAAAGATGTCCATTTTTTCTTCATCAAAATGTTCAGCACCCCAAGTCATAGGGATACATAACACATCCCATATGGCTCCTATAGAAATAGTAACTTTGATCTTGCTACCCTCAATGGGTTTTGTCCTTTTGTTGAATATTTTGGCACATGTGTCGTCCAACTCTGGGTATGGATGTATAGTAGGCAATATAAACTCTGGTAGACCACAATTCCAGAGCCAAAACACAAAACCCTCTAACAGCCCATGCTCCACTATTCTTTGAAACAAACCTTCCCTAAACTTTTTAGGGTTAGCTATTAAATTGGGGTCAAAAACATTGTCAGCAATATCTTGCATTGCCTCTCTTGGGATATGTCTATCAGGAAACACCTTCTTACAGAATTTGAATGGCTACTCCTCATGTGTTGGGGTGTTGGCGAATGAGTTGCACCAAAAAATATCAGTGTAACTGTGGCTTTTTCTTGAAACTACAACTTTTCTACTAGAGGTTGATGGTTCCACCATGGCTATATCAAGAAGTTGCAAATAATTTCCTTAATGAAAAATACCACTTTCCTTTTGCTTCTTTAGAAAATCCTACTTTTGAGTGTAATTAATTTCCTTGCTTGTACATGCAGTTAAGGCTACATCGTTACTACTGGTCCATTAAATGCTGCCATCGAGGTGATATGTGTGGATTTGAGATTTGTATCCCTTGGGAATGTCAAAAATATCATGAGAATGGAATTAGTACATTCTCTGAGTTTCCTCTTTTACAAATAAACTCATTGCATTGAAACACATTATTTTTTCTATGTGAAACATGTTGAAGTGATGCAAGGTACCCTTGAAAATATGTGCCCATTATTTTTTCAGAGCTTAGTGCATTAATCCATGTCTTTTCTCATTAGTAAGTTGGTCAGTGTTGATGATGGCAAAGGACACATGTCAACAATCGGCATACGAGAGCATTTACTCCCAGCACCCAAATTTATTTCTCAAGACATTTTGTAAGGTCCTCTATATGATTTATCTACCTTTCTCCATTTTGATTTGATATTTTCCCATTGCCATCTAGCCAAAAATAGACCTTTCATTGGTTGGGTTTATTGGCTTAAATTTTCCATATATAGTTATGCCACTTTATGCAATATTCATTTGAAAATATAGCCTCTGAAGTTTAGCAATCTTTTTTTTGCCTCCCATTCTACCACAAGTTGTTTCTCTTTCAGAATGTCTATTGGCTTAGACACTCCTATTTGGCTCCTCCCACAGAGGCCACAATACTAGTTTATAGGAGAGGTCACTAGTGACTGAATTAAGCACCTAGTGAAGAAATGTGACCACCTTTCAATGGTTACTTTTAGGTGGGTAGTTGGCCAAAACTTCATTAATGACGAGAACTAGCTTTGGAGAAACTGCAACGTCCTTTCTGACTTCATGGCCTCATTTCTTGACCTAAACATGGAAAAACCCATGATAATTGAATTGTTCCACCAAATGTTTGACGCTGCACTGATGGAAAGGCTTGGCAAGATAGTACAGGTGGCCATCCCTAGAGTTGGTATCCCGAGTGCCATGGATCTTCATAGGCACATGGACTTTGGGATAAATGTACCCTAGTTTCCCTTCGTATATGAATTTTACACCATGGACTTTGAGACACATTGCTGCTCTTCTCAACCAGTAGCCACCTATATGTTGTGGGAGTACAACATGGAGCATGTTTCGAGGCTTGCATAGAGGAAGCACTTCGACTTTCTAGTGCAGAGCCATGGTGAATAGGACTTGGGTTTGTGTTGTGTTGAGTCTGGATGTGTTGTGTTCAACCTTTCTTTGCACCCTAATAGACAAGGAGAAGAAGAAGAAGAAACAAAATAACAAGAAGAAGAACCCAATAACAAGCCTTTTTGACTTCCTAGACAATGGTTGGAGGCTTCTCTTTACTTTTTTTGCACATTGCCTCCCTTTTACATCTTTTTTCTCTATAACTCCTTTTAGGGTTTACTCTAGAGAGCCTCATGTTTAAATCTGTGCCTTGGGCCTTGCATTATATTGTAAATCTTTTATGAATATAATATAATACAAACTTATCACTTCTTTTGTGTTATTCTCGGATGGCTTATTCTCAAAATTTAAAACATATTTACAAAAATATTTACATATGGTATACATAACTATTAAAATTTTAAAAGAACTACATATTTTAATGGAATATCTTCAAATAATTACCATTCACTGGTGTATCTAAAGTGCTTCCTTCCATATATTCAAGTTTGTATGCATTATTTTCCTTCCATGTGCTGATTCAAAAGGGTCCCTTCCATAGTGCTTTAAATTTTGTGTGTTTCCCTGGTTTTGTAGTATGTTCATCGTACATTCACACCAGGCTCCCCTCTTTAAATTATGGCTTATACATCTTTTCTTGGAACCATCACTCTCATGTTTTTTGATGGCTGATCATGACTCTGTAATATTTTTCTCTATCTTCCTTTAGTTTGAGTAGTTTCGTTACCCATACCTCCATTCTATTGTTTCAATTTCCAAGGCTTTTAGTAGTTGGAAGGTAGGAATTTATATGGAAATGGGTAAACTACCTCTTTTCCATACACCAATTCATAAGGGGAGTTCTTTAAAATTTTCTTGGGAGTAATCCAGTCTTCCCACAGAGTAGGTCATAGATGCTTGTGCCAATCCCTTTGTCATTTTGACCCAATACACTTAATTAACCTAATTAGGTTTTCTTTGGTTGACTCTGCTAACTGAATTCCTTGTGGGTAGTAATTTGATGAAGTTTTAATGAAAATCCCATGTCTTATAGAAAAATATAACATTCCTGAGCCTACAAAAGCTCAGGAATTGTCGGATATGATGGTCTTAGGTGGGTAAAATTTGGCTACTAGCTCTTCAAGGAAATTAACATTTTACCCCTTGGTGGAATCTTTTAGGGCTACAACCTTTGTCCACCTTGTGAAGTAGTTAATCGCCTTGAGGATCCACTTGTGTCTGGCACTGGAAATAGGGTTTATCATTCTAATAAAATCCAAACCCCATTGAGCAAAGGGTTTGTTGGTTACAATCAGGATCAGGGGCAAAGTGACATTCTTTCTTCTACCAACAAAAAATTGGCACTAGGAATATGAATTATCATTCCAATAAAATCCAAACCCCATTGAGCAAAAGGTTCCTTGGTTACAATCAGGATCAAGGAAAAAGTGGCATTCTTTCTTCTGCCAACAAAAAATTGGCACTAAGTACACTTTTTCACTAGATGGTGTGCTTTGAGAAACATAGAGGGCCAATAATATCCTCCTTGCATCATCTTTAAAGCAGTAGTCTTGCCAAAGAAATTTCCACCCTTAGGATTGCGATGGAATTCATTAAGGACTCTTTCAACTTGTAGCTTATCTAAACATCAGAGCAATACACCATCATAATTTCATTTGAATAATATACCCTCAATTCATACATATCTAGTTCCTTGTAATCAATAGTATCGCCTTTTATGGAATGCAAGGTTGGTTAGGTAGTACCCCTTTTGCATATACTATGTTCGATCAACCATCCAAGATTCGTCAGACTCAAATTGGTTTGAGTAGACCTGATTGGTGTCTTTTTTAGCTACGAGACTTGATTCCTCAGCAATTTATTCACATAGATCTCTTCCCTAAATCAGCTTGGTTGGTCTAGTTTCCACATCATATTCTAGGATCTTGGTTATTGAATTTTCCCTCTTTTCTGTTATCTCACCTTTTGTGATATATTCTCGCACAATGGGATGTGTCGTGAGAATAGTGATCTTGTTGGCTAACACCAAGTGTCAGAACTTCTTTAAGCTTTTAACAATGGAAAAATATTTATTTTCTACAAAATTATATGGTATGTGCAGGATCATCATGGAAAAAATTGGCCCTTAAGTGGCAAAAATTTAGAAAAATCCGAGTTAGGCAACTTGACATAAAAATTTGAATAAGTTATCTATATTATTTCAAAAAATAAGTAAGAATAGAATCTATAGCAAATTGAATGTAGTTTCTAAACTACTAGGTTTATTTTAAAAAAAAATCTATTTGGTGAAAACTTGAAATTTCAATCCAGTAGTACTTAAATTTCAATGAAAAATAAGAAGTAGGTGTTTTTCTGACCACCCTACCCATAATAAAATGAGAATATTTTTTTATAATATTTTAGATATAAGTAGAGGACTCATGTCCCGATGTGATGCATATTTTTTTGTAATTATTTTCCAAGTAAGTAATTAATTATGATTTTTTTATTACAAATTTTTAAAAATATAAAAAACTCGTATGTCTGGCCACCTTAACTTGGTAAAAACTTCATAAAGTTCAATTTTTTTAAAATCCTATAGTATGTGAAGCATATAATGTGATGCATGTTTCAGATTTAAAAAATGTGATACTTTTTGAAAGCTATAGATGTTTTTCAATCAGCCTATCAATTAGGACTTTAGTAGTAATTCAAATAGAAAATGAATAATAATTATTTATTAAATTAAAAGTAAAGCGTAATTTATATTGGTGGAAAGGTAAGAATCTCCTTTAAAAACCCTTTTCATCTCATCAATTTTGGGTAAAAAAAATGTCGTCAACCACATGGGCCATCATATCAGTTACATATTGACACTTTTTGGCCCATCATGATCATGCACATACCCATACTTGGCTTCATAACCTTTAAGAGCCCTTGAGTGGAATACAATAAAATTATTTCCATTATCTTCCTCGCACTTTTGAGTGAGAACTAAAGCTATGCTATGTTGGTCATTATACACATAGAGTAGAAAGTCTTTGGAAAAATCAGGGTTAACTAGTATCGGGGCTTCGAAGATGGCTATATTTAGCTATTCAAAAAATAGCTTTTACTTCGAGAGTCTATTTGAAAACTAGGTTTTTCTTAAGCATCAGCATAATTGGTCTCACAATACCTATGAAATTTGATATGAATCTACTAACAAAATTGATCTTTCCTAGAAAAGATTATAGTCCCTTCTAGTTCACTAGTAGGGGTAATTCCATTATAGATCTAACCCTTTCAAGATCTATTGCTATTCCCTCCTTAGATACTACAAAGCTGAGTAACTTACCTTGAGGTAGTCTAAAAACACATTTTTTGGGATTCAAGGAAATCCCAAACTATTGGAATTTCTAGAAAACCTTCTCTAAATGATCAAAGCGATCACCTTTTCACTTTGAAAAGACCTTTAGGTCATCTAGATATATTAAGATAATTAGATTGATCAATCCCTTGTAATGAATGTCCATTGGTTCTTAAAAATTTGCACCAGCATTTGAAAGTTTGAACGACATTTCTAAGTATGAAAATGTTCCCCACTTAGTGGTAAATGTTGTCTTATGTTGTTCAACTTCCTTTACATATATTTGGTTATAGCCTTAGAAACCATCCAGCAATGAAAACATCTCTGATCTAGCCATATTCTGCAAGACTTTCTCCATCAATGACAAGGAGTAATGGTCTTTTAGCGAGGCTTTATTCAAATCTCAGAAATTGACACAAATCCTAATATGTCCATTCTTTTTTTGGACTGGTACCATATTTGACACCCAAGTGGAATGTTTAATCAGATATATGATTTTTGACTCGACCAATTTCATGAGCTCCTATGCCATCAATGCCTTGACCTTCAGATTGACTGGAATTTTCTTTTGTTAGATGGGTTTAGATCCTTCCACCAAGTCAATGGTATGTTGAATTTTTCCCAAGTCATAGGCCCTCTACGATCATCATAGGTCCAAGAAATAACTCTGTCATATTTGAAATATAGATCCTTCAGTCTTTTCTTGTCCTTATGGGGAACTTCCCTTTTGACTTTCAACTTTCTATCACTTCCTACATCAAGATCTTCATAGTCCCTAGCATTCATAGTGAACCTTTGATTTTCATTTCTCACATCATCACAATCAAAGAGAATCTTAAGGGAAATTAATCCTCAAGGAAGCTTGTTCCCTTTTAACTAGATGTCCCGCTCTTCAGGAAATTCTTCTCCTGGTAGTGAATAGTTGGAAGCCATTCCTCCTTTCTATATGAAGGAAGCAATTTGAATGTCATCATAAAAAACTTTCCAGTTTTGATCGTTGTCAAGAATTGAGTATTGGATGATGACTTGCACTACATTCTACTTGGTTGAATCAAAAATTGGCTCAAATTGTGAACCAACAAAACCCAATTGATTAGTGACACTATTTTGAGATCAAGGAATAACTTGTATATTGAAGGCTTCAAAGCTTTCGATTAAATCTCAAATCTAATGTTTGCACAACTTCATCCACATGGTTTTTGTAGTTACTTGCCCATGAACCTGGCTCACCACTAACTCTGAATCTCCAAAATCTTGTACTCTCCTTACGCCCATTCATTATGCAAGGATTAGACCATGGACCAAGGCCTCATATTCAGTGTCATTATTCGAGCATGAGAATTGAAAATGGTAAGCTTTGAGGATCTTTGATCCTATCAGAGATACTAGTTGGACACCCACTCTGGAGCCAACTTTAAACTGGCACCATCAAAATATAGGGTCCATAGATGATTATCGCCTGGATCATCATATTCCTCCTAATCCTTCATTAATTTTGGAAAGACCTAATCATCTTCAAAAATCACATAGGTGGCTAGCCCTATTACATGAAATTTATCGAATGGATCAGACATGATGAATTGGTTGAGTAACACTTCTTCTTTAGGAGTTCCATCACTTGTATCTTCTTCATCTTCCACAATTTCTATATAATCTCTCTTGCTGAGAGATGGAGATATATGTACCTTCAAATAATAGGACTACATTGTCCAGAATGTGTTTGGGATGCAAAGGTTTGGAAAAAATCTTCATCTTCACCCTGTGCTTGGTACTCAATATTAGGCGGGACCAGTCGAGTGCTAAGTATCCACCAAGCTTCACAGTGAAATCTCTTGAAAGACACATTCTAAAGACTGAGGGAATGTCTATCACTACTATTTCTTATGTGACTATTTGTCTTGGACATGAGAAGAGGGTAAGAGATAGATCTCTTATCCAACCAATGGTTGAAACCTTCTTCCCGTCTAAATTTTTAGGGAATCAACCACTTGTTTTGGCATGATAGTCATGCTAGCCCCCAAATCCATCATATTATTATGCAAAAGCTTATCTCCCACAATAAATTCTAAAAAGAAATGTGTGGGCTTCATCTTGCTTACCTCTTTCTCTTTAGCATTTCCTACATTTTTCATAGAAGTTACTACTTTTAGAACTTGAGGGGCTGACGCAAATCATTTGTCTCCACTTTAGCTACACAACAGAGTTGTGTCCATCTAGGAAATTTGTTCTTCTTTCTTTAATGCTTCTAAAAGAAATTTATTTTGTTTGGGGATGGATATGACATCCCACAAAGATACATTGGTTGGAACCTTCTTCAATTGTTCCACCACATTAAGCATTCTGACTGGTTGGGTCTTGGGCTTGAATGGTGGTATTTCTCTCATTTTTTGAATAAAACTTTCCATTGTGACTGGGCTTGGTGTCTTGCTCACCTCCTTCTCTGGGAATGGTGGATTATGTAGCTATGGAATAGGTTGGATTTCAGGTAATTTTTCTTTCTTTTCTTGTAGTGATGGTTGACATGGCTGAGGACAAGGAAGAGCTTTTTGCACGTATTCTCCCATGAGCCTTCTTTTTGATCTTCTCATGTAAATTGACTATACTTGTGAGGAACTAGTCATTAGAGCTTCATTCAGGAACACTCCATCTTCTTCTTCCATCTATGAAAATAGCACTTGGTTGAGTGCCATATCCAGCTCTTGCTCCAAGGACATTCCCTGCATTTGTGCTCTAAAATGGGAATTTTCCATTTTAGAAGACTCATATTCATCCACATTCGGGAGCATGCCCTTGCTTCTTTGTTTCACTATATTCTATTGCATATTCCCCCTTGGACAATTTTGGGGGATATGACTATCACTGCATGGGAAGAACCATACATTCTCTTCTTTAGCCAATTTTTTTTTCCTAGAATTAACTCTTTACACGGGCTATCCTTGATCATCTATAGTGGCATGGTGACCAAAACTATCTATTTTGTAGATGATGTTTGTTGACCTCCTCCTTTGGAGGATCCTTGGTATGGATTCTTTTGATAAGATGACTTTCTTCTGCCATAGGCTTGTGTGGTTTTCTTTGGAGCCATTGCTTATTGTCATTTGATAATGAACAAATCATTAGCAAAAGTTTGCATGAAACTCTTCATATCATTGATATCCACTATGATTGAGGAAGATCTTGACATTCTCATTTGGGTAGTGGGATACACGTACATAGATTGTAGCATAGCTAACATCAATTATGTCATGGAAATTCTTGGAGTAGCTTCTTCCTAAATACCACTAGAGATTTCTACAAATATAGGCATCTAAGGTCATGGTAGAAGCTTCCTAGCATCAATTAATCTATTTCCACCTGCACAACCAACTCATATGTATCAAGAAAGATATCTCCTCCCATAGATGTTACCATTACTATGATCTTCACATTAAGAGCCTTTAGATAGAACATGAATGCCATCGTAGATTGGGGTTGAGCAGTAATGGGGATCATTCACCAGGTCTTGTGAAACCTAATGTTAAAATCCCTCATGGTCTCATACAAAGCTCTCTTGACGGTGATTAGTTGTTGTAGCAATGAAGAACAATCTCCTTTCTCTAGGAAAATTTTGAACAACCTTTTTTCGAGTTGATTCTAGGAGATGATGGAGCCTGAGGCCAAAGATCAATACCAATCTTGGGCCTTTCCTTTGAAAGAGGCAACTAACAGCCTCAAGAAGATGTTCTCCTCTGCTATATCTTGTAGGTGTTCAAAAGGGGTTTTGAAGTCTTCTCCAAATAATTTTGGGATAGCCTTGGGGGTGTTAGCAAGTATGGCGAGTGATACATCTAGGGGTGTGGGTAGACATCGCAAACTACCACTATCCAAAGTTACAAAATTTCTAGTAGAGGGAGGTACATGAGCCATAGAGAAAAGATTCCTATGAATTTTGTATATAGGTATTATGATTTAGAAGGTTGAACATCTAGGTGGAGTAGATAAGACTTTGGATATTGGGCTCTTACTTCTTACTCTATTTCTCCTTACACATGATACAAAACATGTAAGTCTCCTTCTCCCAAGTATCAAGGTAGCTAACTAAGCGTATTGGAAATGGCCTCTTGAAGATGCTCTTGTTTGGACTCTAGGCATGAAAATTCTAGTTTCCTTCCTTATCTTGATTTAAGAAATATTTCTGACTTCTAATCAGGCATGTGGAAATTTTTTCATCCCACTAGGCATGCTAGAAAAAGAACAGTTGATCATCAAAGCTTGCACCTCTCTGATAGTCTTATGGGAAATTTAGTGAGTGCAGGACTGATTTTCTGCTCACTAAATACCTCTAGGATTTTTTATAGAAATTTGACTCTTCTTTGGGATTTGGGGAAAAGGGTAGAAGGAAATGTAAACATAAAACATAAAAATAGTGATGTGTCAATGCTTTTACAACTTTTCAAACCCAATCATTCCCGTGAGTGATATAATTAGACATAAAACACCACAACCCCTCATTGTTGGAAAGATAATGAAGAGCAAAGGCTAACAACTAGCACAGTGTAAACTTTCAAATATGTTTGCAGGTAGTGTTCATTAAGGTTTGATCAAACCTAAAGATTTCTAAGGGTGATAGAAAAAAATTTAGAAATTGCATAAACTCTCTCCTAATACAGCATAATATAACAAATCAATAACCCTTCAGAAAAGGAGAGAAGTCCAATACCATAATCCTATTTTCACAAGTTATTATTCTGCTATATGAGCATACAACATGGAAATCAGCCAGTTAAACTATTTGAATTCAGCTTGCAAGACACATTGTTTCATTCATAATGAAATCATAAATAAAGAAAGCTTGATAAAGGCCATACATGCATAGTGTCAAAGATTTCTCCTCAATATTTCATGCTTCAAATATCAAATTAACTTTAAAACATAGGTCAAATGCCAATCTGATAATAGTTTGAGCTATAAAAGATATAACATCCTAGAGAAAATTAGTTCTACAACTTTTACTCCTAAAAATAGTTCTATATCATAAGAAAACTGAAGAAAAATTTCCTCAGCAAAGGAAGCTAAAACTTGGAATCCAACCCTTTCATCTATCGCCACCTCTCTTTTATAGCTATAGAAAGAGGAAATTTCAACCACAACACAAAATTAATTACTACCAGATGTTGGAATCTGATAACACGTGATTTAATCATAGATCTTTAGTTAGGTTACAACAATATTTTCTCACAATTCTTAACTACTGCATTAACTCTCTTTCGATATTTAGTAAAGATACACATTTGTAAATAATCAAATCCTAGAAAAGAACTAGGAAAAAGGTCTTGTTGACAAATCACTTCACCCAAGGGCACGGACTCAAAGTTTCCATCCAAAAAATCAAGAAAATAAAAAGGCCAACAAGCTCCAAAAAACTCCCCAAAGATATGGCTTCATAGGAAGCGCAATCTACTTGCAGTGAAGAGGTGATGTGTCAAACAGGCAAAAACTTTCAAACCCATGTATATAGCTCCTTGAGAATTTTTTTGAAAATTTGACATGTTTCTCGACTCTCTCTTGAAAGGAAGGAAAAAAATGAAAGTTGCATAGGCACCATGTGGCACATTGCACACCTTTCTGATAACTCTAGTTGAGGGAAAGCTCATCTAAAATTGAAAACATTATACAAGCCCAAAATAAAAAATGATCAAGGAAAAAACACTTCACAACATGTAAGGTCACACCTTAGGGAATATAATACATGACATCACCACTAAGAGAGTACATATCATGGAATAAAAGGTCACACTTTTGGGAATACTTGTAGTATTTCCATAAAAGGGAACATCATATGCCATAAAATGTCACACTCTTAGAGGATATCAAGCCTAATATCTCCACTAAGTAGACATTAATATGAATAGAGAAAGTGTTAGCCCCATGGTTGTCATTGTACAAAAAGGTCAACCTATTAATACATAATACAATTGCTAGAGTTAATGGATCCACAGGAGGCGGTTAATCCATGTCATGAATCCCAAGGGGAGCATTGACCATCTACCAACAATCTTCCCCACATTGTTACCTAAGGGGCTCAAACAAAATACCTTAAGTTTTGATACCAATTGTTAGCCCCACAATTGTTGTTCAACCTAAAGGTCAACTTTTTAATGCCTAATACAACTACTAGAGTTAATGGATCCATAGTGTAGAAGTTGTCAAAACCAACTTTAGAGTCCAAGAACACCTGCATGCAAAGAGATACATGTCATAGGGAAGAGAATGGAGAAAAAAGAAAGAGAGGGTTTGGAAGCTCTATAATATGAGAGATATATTATCATAACAATAAAATGAATTATTTACAAAGATCTATCCTTAAAAGTAGATCAAGGAAAACCTAAAAAGTAACCCTAATAGGTAGACATTTAATAATTAATATAATTATTAAATGTCACAATATGCAAACTAAAGTGTAATCTTAAGAGAGGAATAAAGGTAACTTAATTAACATAATTAAGTTAAAACCTTTAGTCTAACACCCCCCCTTAAGATGAGCAAGAGTGAAGCTACAAACATGTGCAAGAAAGAAAAGGTAACTACAATGCATGAAAGCAAACAAGGGTCCCAACAACTAGGCTTCATGAGGTACTTGAATACAACCAAATATTTGTAAAGTGGAGAAATAGAGAAAACCTCATGGGAAAAACTCTACTCCAAAAAGAGATGAAAAACAAAAGTGAAAGAAGAAGAGATAGAGGAGGACTCAACATGACCCCCCAAGAACTGCTTCTATCACACAAGTACAAAATATGTTCCCCCCATAGGAGAGAGAAGAGACTTCAAAGCCCCCCCAGAATGAGAGAACCCATGTGCCAAAGATCAAACCAATGTGTCTCCTTGGAGGAAGAAACAAATCCAATGGTCGAAGAAGAGGAAATCCCTAGATGTGAGGTGAAAATGGAAGTCCTGGATGATGCTCACTAAAGAACTAAATGACATTATGAGTGTTTGAGTAATAGGATGGTGAATCAAACAACTCAAGATGATCCTAAAATGGAATCTCCAATGAAGATGGGATAACCAGTGTGTTGAACTTGTCATCTGTGAGGAAAGGAATATCCTCTAATATGACCTCAACAACTGCACTTGATGGCTCGATGAGTGGAGCTACAATGTCAGTCACATCTGAAGAGGAATCCTATTAAACATATGTGATCTCAATAGGAGGTAGAGGTGTAGAAGTCTCAACACTAGTCTCATGAACAAATGGAAGAACACATAAGTTCAAGTGACCAAAATTCACCTCAAATACTACATGCTCTCTTGTAGAAAGAGAGGAAAAATCAGACAGTGGAGATGGTGGACCAAAGTGTGTGAATGCATACAATTGGGAAGAATGATCAACTGTCCCTATTGCAACAATGTTACCAGCCTAAATGTCTCTATGTGCACTAAATTAGGTGTGAACTCAACTATCTTCCCTATCCCACTATGAGCAATCTAATAGATGGAGAGAAGGTTAACGGACAAAGATGGTACACATAGTACATCATTGAATGTACCATCATCAATGTCGATAGAACCTTTCCCACATACACTCATATAAGTGTTATTACCCATCAATATGTGTGGTAAGGACGCAGCCTTGAAAGATGAGAACACGTCCTGAGAAGATTCCATATGGTGTGAAGCACCTAAATCTGGTAGCCATCTAGATGAATGTGAACTGGTGGTTGCACATAATGCATGACCCTTATGTGGGGCATGCCCATCTGCCTAGAATGAAGGTGAAAAAGAAGACCTGCCTAATGTAGATGAAGAAGAGTGATAAATATTGTTCCTCTCAAGAAGAGCTGTCAAATCTGAAACCTATTTGGCATATCCATCTATCTTCTTCTCATAACACTTGGACTCATTATGTCTTGGCTTAGTACAATAAGCACACTTAGGTCTATCTTTCTTCGATGATTCCCCCTTAGGAGAAGGTGAATCAAAGGTGTGTTGTGAACTAGAATTATTCCAATGCTCTATGGTCTTTGGTTTATGTTTCTGCTTCTACTTCTACTTCCCCTAAGATTATTGTGCTACCAATGCTTGGTGTTGTGATCCTGTGAGAGCATCCAACTATGATATCTTGGCCTACTCTCATGTCAACTGATCACAAAACACCTCAAAAGTAGGCATGGTAAAGTGGTTGCCCAATGCATCCATGGTGGAATAAAATGTCGAAGAGAAGATCTAGAAAGGACCTTGAAGCTTAAAATGAATCAAGTAAATACACACCTGATCTGTTTTGTTCTTACCACAACCCTGTAGAAGAGATCTCTATTGTTTGAATTTCATCAGAAAGTCCTCAATAGTGGGAAAAGAATCAGGTACAAGTGAAGTCAACTCTGCCTCAATCTATATTGCATGAAACTAATTGATGGTACCAAATAAATCATTGAACTTGGTCCACATTTCAAGAGGACTGTTACACCCATCAGGATGAAACAACAAGTTGTCTGAAACATGTAAGGAAATCAAACTCATAGCGTCATCCATCTTATTTCTATGTTGCATAACCTCAAATGGCCATGTCAAAACTAGTTGAACTATATCTAAACATGACCACAACCCCTTTGATTTGAGAAGATGTGTCATGAATGCCTTCCAAGTGTGATAGTTATGAGGTGTGAGAAGTTCAACAGTAGAAGGGTTTTCAGGGAGAGGTTTAATGAATGTTTAATGTGAATATTTTCTAGTTTTTTGAAGTAAATGATAGAAAGAAAGAAACCCACCCCCCCACAATGCTAGAAACGAAACCCCAGTAGCGATTTTTCAGCTAAAAAGTAGGAAAAAGGCAAAAAAGGGTTCAGACTGAATATTGTGTACCTAATATTTTTTCTAAAAAAAATAACAAAATATCTAAATAGAGTGTGAGATATTTCTGACACCTATTCATTTTTGAAAAATAGAGCAAAAAATGAGCAAGTTATGCCCCTAGAGTGCAAAACGATCATCTGACTTTGACTATGAAAAAAAGAAACCAAACTAAATTTAAAAAAAAATTCTACACCATCAGGACAGGCTTGGAGCCAGCTTTCCAATGCCTATTTTTGTTTGAAAAACGGAGAAAAAATGACCATGTTATACCCGATTGAGTGCAAAAACTTTCAAAATGTTCAAGTAGGTGTCCAGAGCCCTCAGGGGCTAAAAGAAATGGCCCCTGGTAGCATGCAGGACCAGGAAGCTGGCAGTCAGGTGCAGGGCCGAAGCCCCTGGTCATTGATGTGACTGTCACAGGGGTTTAGGCTGCCAACGAGGGCTAGCACCTGGTGGTTAGTCCCTTACGTGACCACGGCCTCACGAGTAAGCCCTGAAGTGCTGAAAATAGCCGATTGACTACGGGATGAAAAATTGGCCGGCGTTGCTCTAAGATCTACTCCGCTAGCAATGAATGGGTGGTACAATGATAGTGGTCTGGTTTGTTCAAGAGGCATCGATCGAACTTCAAAAAAACACCTTTATTTTGTTTTTTTTTGTTTTTTTTGAATTTTGACCTTGAAATTTGTGCCTTGAGGCCGTACGACCTTGGGGCCAAATTTGTTTTGCCTCCCTAATCAACTGTGGCTAAATTGGACAAAATTTATATAAAAATAGGGGTTTTTTTTTTATTGTGAATCGAACAGCGATGTCTGTTTGGGCCCAAAATGAACCCAAAGAATGAAATATGTTGGATCCACAAAAAATCAACCTAAAAACATGTGAAACCCTCGTAGCTCCAAATTCTTCAAAACAAGAATAGGTTGTAGCAGATATGCTCTGATACCATGTAGAATTTTTCAAAAGTAGCTTCAGAGTCCAAGAACACCTCCATGCAAAGAGATACCTATCACAAGGAAGAGAATGGAGAAAAAAGCAAGAGAGGGTTTGGAAGCTCTGTAATATGAGAGATATATTATCTGAACAATAGAATGAATTATTTACAAAGATCAATCCTTAAAAGTAGATCAAGCAAAACCTAAAAAGTAACCCTAATAGGTAGACATTTAATAATTAATATAATTATTAAATGTCACAATATGCAAACTAAAGTGAAATCTTAAGAGAGGAATAAAGGTAACTTAATTAACATAATTAAGTTAAAACCTTTACTCTAACACATAGGAGGTGGTTAATCCATGTCACAAATCTCTAGGGGATCGTTGACCATTTGCCAACAAAAAGGTTACACTTTTGAATACATTCATGTCATATTAACAAGGCTACACTTTATGGGAGATCTATGTTATCATCACTAAAATGAGATCATTTATTATGCAAAATTTTTCATGAGGGGCTATATTCCCCCCTTAAAATGTAAGTGTACTTCATTTGTTCATGATATATTATAGTTTTTGTATCTTGTTATGATGTAGGGTTTTGAATGCATGAATGAGTAAATTGCCTCAAAATATTCCTTCAATCCTCTTCAAATTTGTACCTGCACATTCAAAAGGATAGGAAGGGTTGTGCCATATAGGGGTTGCCTCAATTAAACCCTGTGTGGGTGCTTCCACCTTCATAATGGAAAAATTGATGATAGGGAGCTTATCCTTTTGAGGGATAGAGGCTAAATGACAAATTAATTATTACTCAACAATGAATTTCAACTCACCACTCAAATTTGATTTCCTAGGACTGAATTCATGCACATACCTTCAAGGATTGATTTTAATTTGGCTTGGATTTCTTTGAAGACATAAAAGTGTTAGTCCTCATAGATAAAATTTATGCTTAAACATGAATAAACTCGCATAAAACTTGGGATGATGCTTCAATGTTGAAATCTTGCAATAATATTCAATGTTTCTCTTGACTTGACAATAATGTCTTGACAATGCTCCTTGATTTCCAATTATTTCAAGGTGATTTCACTACTTGATCATACTTTCTTTTTCAAATGTTACAATGGATCTTATATGAAATATCTCTAATTTCCCAAAAATTAAATCTCGATAGCCAATAATCAAAATTTAAATTTAAAATATTAAATTACTACCACCAACAGTTTGAATTTTGGGGCCACATTAAGGGGACTAGGGCACAAGGACACCCTAGTCCACATTCCTCAATCTTTGGGATTCAAAGTACTAGGAGAAAAATCTTAAACGTTTACATGGATCTTGATTTTATTTCTTTATAAATATTATAATGTGCCATGGAATGCATAATTTATGAAATTAAGGGCATAATTAGGTCCAATCACTTAGGGGTAGAAAAATATAGTGTAAAATTATCTAGGGTGACAATTTATGACACTACATTTGTATCTCTAGAAGTAATATTTAAAAGGTTCTATTCTTACATGTTTTTACCATGCTAAATTATTTAATACAAGACATTAATTAACTTTTATTTTTTATTTATAGTTCACTTGAGGAGTTAATTAATAATGTTTTATTAGGAAAAAATGATTTTCTCTTTCACTGGGTGCTTATATATTATTTATATAGGTTTCGAATATATCTTGAACCCATATTATGTCTTTTATCCCCCAAATCTATTATTCCTCCCCTATGATCCAATGACCTTTTTATGACCCTTCAAAAGTAATTTTTTATTTTTTTTGTTGCTAGTGACAATGATAGCAGTCACAAGGATCTTTCTGGGTTCCTAGTTGATGGTTGGGGTCAACTAATTAGTTAAGTTGGTTGTTTAGTTTTTTGTTGGTTTTTTTTGTTTGTTTTTGATGTTCTGTTAGTGTTGTTATTGTCTAACTATGGTCTTTGGACTTGGTTTCCGACCTCTGGGATTTTTGTAATTGGGCCAACACCCTAGTTTTTCTACTTTGTATATCAAAAACATAAGATGAAAAGTCAGAATTTAGAGAGGTATCACATCTAATACCACCAAAAAGGAGACACTAACATAATTTAAGTAGGCCCACTTTACTGAACATATAGGTATGTGCACGATCATCATGGAAAAAAAGGCCCTTAAGTGGAAAAAAAATCAAAAAAATTAGAGTTAGGCAACTTGACGTAAAAATTTGAATAAGTTATCTAAAATATTTCAAAAATATATAAGAATAGAATTTGTAGCAAATTTAATGTAGTTTCTAAACTACTAGGTTTATTTTAAAAAGAAAATATATTTGGTGAAAATTTGAAATTTCAATGAAGTAGTACTTAAATTTTAGGGAAAAAATAAGAAGTAGGTGTCTTTCTAGACCACCCTAACCACAATAAAATGATAATATTTTTTTAATAATATTTTATATATAAGTAGAGTCATCATATCTCGATGTGATGCATATTTTTTTGTAATTTTTTTCCAAGTAAATAATTAATTATGATATTTTTATTACAACTTTTAAAAAATATAAAAAATTGCATGTCTGAACAACTTAACCTAGTCAAAACTTCATGAAATTCAATTTTTCTTTTTTTAATCCTATAGTATACAAAGCATAGAATGTGACACATGTTTTAAATTCAAAAAATGTGAAATCATTTGGAAGCTATAGATTTTTTTCAATCATCTTATCAATCAGGACTTTAGTCATAATTCAAATAGAAAATGAATAATAATTATTTATTAAATTCAAAGTAAAGCATTATTTATATTGGTGGAAAGCTAAGAATCTCATTTAAAAACCCTTTTTGTTCATCAATTTTTGGTAAAAAAAAGTTGTCAGCCACATACCCTACACATACCCATCATATAATAACTTTTTGGCCTGTCGTGATCCTGCATGTACCCATCTACATTATATTACTATTGAAGAGGACACAATGTGAGAAACAAGGCCAGATCTATAGGGGATGTATAATATAACAACTAAAATGGACCATTTTTAAATCAATTGTTATGATATGTAGGGTAATATGCCCCCTTAAAATGTTAGTGTACTTGCTACACTAAATGTTTTAAGGAGATAATGGAATATATAAAGGATTTGTTATAGAAAGGAATACACCAGATATATAAGTCTAACTAAACCTACCCCTAGGTTTAAGGGAAAAGGTGAACCTAAATGGATTGTATTGCTTTGCTTCTTAATAATGAAAATAAGATTGCACAAAAAATCTTGTGTCCCAATACATGGTAATGAGTATCTGATGATACTACAACTACCAAAGAGAAAGGAACAAAGCTATAGATATTTATTCTTTCATCTTATCATATTCATCCTTGGAAGGATCTATGTCATCTAATATCTTCTTTGAAATATGGCATTCATCAATAGCATGACCAAAAAATATACAATAAGTACAAAAGGATGGGTTTTTATTTTTGCATTCAATATCACTTCTTTCTTACATAGGAGGTAGTTTAATGAATTCCAATTGTAGAAGTGTTTGTAATGTTCATTCAGTCTCAGAAAATGGATGTGGAGTGGGTAGTAGAACCTTTCTAATAGGTCTATGAGGTTTATGTAGTTTAGAGGATGGTGTAAATGTTTTATGTAAAGGTGGAGGACCTCAATAACCAATTCCTTTTGTATATTTAGATGGTATTTCTTCGAAGAGAGTATGAACTCCATGTTCATTCTTTATGTCACAACCTTATTTTGAAATAATCTTAAATCGTTAGCCATTAAATTTTTCTAAGTTGATGGTTATATCACTCACTTTTCTTTTATAGGATGGAGTACCATTACATGTGCATGGGTTAATCTTGTTTGAGATTAGCAAGGACATTGTTGTGTAATGGTTTAGGTATGGTAGGTGTTGTTGAATTTTGATAAGGATGAGTAGGTGCTTCTAGTGAAGGATAAAGGACAATGTTGGTTTCTAGGTTAGGTATTGTAGTGTTGAAGGATTAATGTCTAATTTCATCCTCTTGCCTCAATATATCTGTTGTGTGGTATCATAACATGCCCCAAGAGTGTATGGCTTGGGAACCCAATTTAAAAAATTAATGCTTATGGTAGGTGATGGTTGGCTAAGGATCACCAAAAGAAAATGTTAAAGTGGAAATATTTGAAATAATTCATGGCTAGAAAGCAGAGGGTGCTTAATATATTGGATACCAAGAAGCCAAGCCAATTGGAATGTTTAAAGTGAATTTGGTAAGTTGGTGTAGTCTAGGAGTAAAGGCTCTTGAAATACATAGGTTCTGATGGTAACTAGGGTCCAAGTGAGTTTTGTTTTAGTAAAGCTAAAGTATTTTAGGGACTAGATATCAGGTAAAGGATGTGTTGGTGCTAACATGCTAAAGTTGGTTGTTTAATTTCTCTCAAAAGCCTAAAATGTTCGGTAGTCCACCTAAAGTGATGATTGCATGAGAATACATTAAAATCATGTTATTTATGACTTGTTTCAAAAGTTGATTTATGTTAATGATGGTTTTATTTTAATGACAATTTTATAAATGTTTTTTTCAAAAAAAAAAGATTGATATATGGAATTTTATGTACAAGAGGAATGGGTTGTTGGACTATGTTTCAATATGGACAATTAGGCCAACTTGGGTTGCCAGAATATTTGATGATGTTACTAGGTTTGGTGGTGCACTCTGAAAGCTTATGTGAGGAAAATGTTTGTTGTGAAGAAACACTAGTAACTGAGAAATTGGAGACCTAAGTATTACACATGTGATGGAGGAGGGTTCCTAGCTCTGGGGTGACTTACTTCCAAGTGTTTTAGCCCAAAGCCTGAACTTGAATGTAGGAACAAAAGTGTTGGTGGATTTTAATAACTAGTTCAACTTGATTGCCCTAAATATCTAATAGAGGAAGTTCCTAAATTTTGTTTGATAAATTTTCTTAATCTAGTTTGGTTTTCCTAATTGAGTTTTAAAGACATAAGTCTGAAATTTTCAAACTGCTAAAGAAGGTCAAAATCTGTTGACTTATTTAGATCTTCTCTTGATAACTATCATGTGCCACATGCCTTGCTACAATTCATCCCTTGGATTCCCTCTCATGTGTTGATTGAATTCCTGAATGCCTTGTTCCTCTAAACGGTTGGGAGGTGTATCATTTTAAGTTAAGTTCAAAATTTGTGGATGTCAAAAAATTAAAACTTTTTCAAGTTTTATTCTTTTTTCTATTTTATGTTCCATTTTAGAATAATTTTTTTTATGTTTCATTAGAAGTTAACTAATATCAGAGCCAATTTCAAATCTATTTCTTGATATGAAATATTACATAGTTGATTGTTTGTTTCTATTAGACAAGTCTGTGTGCTACACCATTTAAGGGTGCATACTGATACTATCTGGTGGCAAATAATCCCCTTTTCTTTAAATTATTGCATCATTTTATGCCTAGTTTTGAAGCAATTTAGTGACATATGGAATTATTTTCTCTAGTTTGGCTATTTCTTTAGGCATGCATGGATAATACTTGGGAGAAATTTTACATTTTAGTAATGTTTTTTACTTCATTTTAGAAACGGTGCTTTATATTCCAAAAAATGTTCCAAAAATGATAAATGCAGGGAGTTTTATTAAAAATATTTTGATTCCCTAAAATTTTTCAATGCTTAATGTTAAATCTACTTAAATGTATGCAAGTTGTTTAACTTTCATGAAATATTGTTACCAATATTTTGATTTCATGAATTTATTTAATGATCGGACTAAGAATATGTTGTTATATTTTCAATACCAGCCAATCCTTAACAATAGTTTACCCCTCGTGTTTAACAACAATATCACAACAAATCGTGAGTGAACCTAGTGTGTCAAGACTTGACATAAACAATCCTTTAGATCAAACCGATTTTTCCTTAGATTTAGGTTTCCCAATGGAGTCTTTCAAGAAATGTAGGTTCTTGTGGTACTCTACGAGAATTTTATCTTCCCATTGGCGTGTTTTTGTAACATCTGTGTCAACAAAAATGGTGCTAGAAGGAGGAATCTTAAGTATTTTCAGTTGGTATTGTTGTCCTGATCACGAAGTCAAAGTCTTCTTGTGAGTTGGAATCCTAAGAATTTTATTAATGGAGAGCGAAAAATAAATTGATAAGATCGATAAAATCCTTAACCCGAGGCTTTCTCCCTTAAGCTTGTTCATTTTTGGTAGGGTTCCCAAGTGAAAGATCCATGACAAAACCAATCATAGTGAACTTGATCGTAAAGTTTTTCTAACTAGGGTATGTTTGGCCACAGATAAGGTAATTCAATTAATGAAGGCATCAGTAAGTGCAAGAACAAAGGAACTATTACTGGAAAAATGTTTGAATTCTAAGAAAGTCCATAGCCTTAGTGAAACTAAATTTTTTGGAGGTTTAACCTTTAGACTAAATGAATTCACTAACCGTAATTATTATGAGAATATTCAAGAAATTTTGTAGGAAAAGATGCAAAGTCATTGTTGTTTATTTTTTTAGAACAAAACTTGATCTCACCATATGCCTATAAACTTAGCACAATTCAATAATAAGCAAAGGAAAGGATTGGCCAACAAACAAGTAAAGAATTGCTAAAACTCTACTTCTACTCTTTAGGCTCTATGAAACCTAGGAGGGTGATCTTGACAATGTTTATATGATACTCTCATGCCATTTTATCATGAACATTGAAACAAACAACAATATTCCTATGAGATGCAAATAGACAAAATTCTTCAAGGATTTGGCTAACCCTTTATTGAATTAGTATCTAAAGCTAGGAATGAATGGTACTACCTACCAATTTACTACAATTACAAGTATGTCAAAAATTGTAATTAAGGTTTGTGTTCTTTTTTAGGTATGGGCAGACTCAATTACTTCAAAGATAACCAAAGAAATGGACCAGTTCCTTAGCTATGGGTAATAGAGTGGTACTTGCAATAAACTGTAATACATCAACAATGGAAACAAATATTTAAAGATTATTGCACACTACTTTGCAACACACAACTCGATGCACCCATAAATAGAAACTTCTTAGTAATCCTTGGATTTCACTTACAAATCTATGATCACATTTAAGCAATTATTTAGCTCTTTGAACTAAAGCAAAAACATCACACATTCAACTAGAGTGACCAAAGACAAAAAAGAGAACCTTGATCCCTTTATTCATAATTTGAAAGGAAAAATACAAAGGAGAGAAACTAATTCCAGAAATTCCAATTATCCCTCATATTCCATTGCTACTATAAAACCATTATGCTCATTAAAAATATAAATACATTCGTAAGGGACAATGCTAATCTATTTCTTTGTGCTTGAAAATACAAAAAAACTCTTACATGAGCTCAAAATTTTCTTAACTATCAAAACATCTGTGTAATTGGCTATGAATTCCCATTTATAGAAACATGGGAGAAATAAGTAGTGAGCCAAATTATAATTAAAGTCACATTTACATTTTACTTACATTTCATTTTAATTTCAACATTCCCAAGACAGTTATATTTGCACCTTGCAAAGTGGGGAGGAAGAACATAAGATAAAACTTATTTTCATTTTCGGAAGAAGATATAGCCTTCCAAAAGGCTTCTTTCATTCATTCCAACAACACCAAAATATCTTCTTCACGATCCAAAAGTATTATCCACATGCATGCCTAATCAACAAAACTTTAAAAGCATGAAAAGCAGCAGAAAGAAATAGAACTAACCTAGCCAATTAATCATTTGTGCTACCAATTTCCATGTTGGGGAGAGAAGAATATTTTGCAATACTTTAACAAAAGCCTAATCTGTATTATTTTCAAGCTATACATTGTGTCTCTCCCTTTCTTTAATCACCATGGTTGCAGACTTCAAAATAAAAATTATACTCATCACCCCATCATGGAAACTCAATCCTCTAGTACATCCAAGTATTTGCTCTTCTAGGCCTCAAACTCATCCTTAGTGAGCTAGTTGAAGTTCATGACACTATCAGCCTTTTTCTGATAAGGTGAATATTTGGTAACAACCTAATTGGATTCCTTATCAAACTCTTCTAGGATAATCTCTACATGGATCAACATATCCATGTTCCTCTTTAAAGTACCCATATCATGCTCTAGAAAAACTCAAGCAACTTGAATTGAAATGACATCATTAGTTTCCTTAATCCACTTCTGTAGTGTTTTTATGTTACCATCTTCCCTTAGAATAGAGTGGAGGAGACCATGGTTTGTTTCATGATTTTTTTTGATCAATTCCCTAGTCCTAGTCTCCAAAGGCTCTATGTTTCCCCTAAAATCCTTAATTTCATTTACAATTTGAATGGTGGGTTTAAGCTTCTTAGGGGGGTCAACATCCTTGTTGGATCCAATATACATCATTCTCAACTCTTGTAACCTAGGGATCCATGTATCCATAAGCGGAATAAATTTCTCCTTATCATTACCAAAATTATTTATAGCAAACTACATGGAGGAATAGCCATCTTAATGATGTTTAGTCTATTAATAACCCCTCTATTTAAGCACTCCAAGACTGTACTAACAATCTTCATATTACTAAAAAAGATTCCCTATTGTGATTATCACATTTTTCTTTGTAATCACTTAGTTGCTTAAGAAACCCCTCCTTCTTGGAACCTTCCTCTTCCTGTGGTGCTTCTAATGTGTCTAACTCTACCACTGAAATGTGTACACTTCCCATATTTTATGGCATAATTTCCCATGAGGAACTTGTTGAAGAGGTATAATTAGTAGGTTCTAGTTCATGTGAAGTAGTAGGGGAGGCAAAATCAGTCCATTTTTTCTCTCTTGATTGCAAGTTTTGCAATTTCTCCCTCAATAATGCTATCTTTGTTTGCATATACATCTTTTTTTGTTTAGTCTTCCCATAATCAATCAACAAGTCATTGTATTGCTTCCTAACTTTCTTCTTCTCTACAATTACTGACTCCACTATTAATTTTGTAAACATAGCAACATGCATTGGCATTGTTGTTGCCTCAAGAGTGGACGTCTCTAACACTATTTATTATCAAGCCTCCCCTATAGCTTGGTACAGACTCTGCAATGTCAAGCTTTCTTGTACTTGGAGCTAAGGCCCATATAGCCAATGCATCCCATTGCTCACTTAATGAAAATCCATGCAGTGCAATTGTAGCTTCCTCCTTTGAATTGTAGAGAGGTCTATCACACCTTTTTTTATCATATCAAAGGAAATGGTAAAGGCTAGATCCCATTCTATTAACAAGAAAACACCTTTATTCCTTACTAGCACTCTACCTTGTGCTGTAGTCATTCCATGAAAATTTTCCTTCATTTCCTTTAGGACTTATGCTTGAATAATTTCCTTAGGAAACTTTGGATGAAGGCTTCTTTTCTTAGCCATAGTAGTAACATATTCCTCCTTTTTAATCCTATAGGAAAACTCCATGAAAGCTTGGGATTTCACAAATGATTCATCATCCATGAATCTTGTGAATGTTTCTACCCTGACCTCATTAGTATTGTTTATCCCAATGAGGCTATCCTTACTAAACCTCATTCCTAACTATTGTGTCACAATCATTACTGGTGTAGAAGACATTCCCTATTGTATTTCTTGCTCAGTAACCCAAATATCCTCATCATATTCATCATCTTCATAATCCACCAAACCTCTTGATTTGACCTTTTTATTTTTCAATATTGGCTCTTTTGGTTGTGAGGCATATTGTGATGGGGCATTAACATCGATAATTTTAGGCCTAGTTGACCTTGAAGGAGATGGTGGTGGCATTTTTGGCTTTGGAGAAAGATATCTTTGCTCCTCCTATTGAGAGGGAGCAACTGTTGCATCATCTTTCTTTCCTTTGTTCTTCCTCATGAAAAAAAATATTTTTTGTTCCTTAGGAGGTTGATTTGTAGGCCTTTCCTTCATAATAGGGATTTCTCCTCCACCATGTTCCTCTTCCATGGGGGTTTCCCCCTTGTCTTGAATCATTTTTTCACCTTCAAGGTTTCCAACCACTGTTTGAAATTTTAGAAACACATTTTCCATTCTCTATGTTATATTGGGGATTTCTGCAAGAGTAGTGAATTTAGGATCATTTTCCCTTACCTTTCTTTGGATTTTATTAAAAGCAATCCATTTTTATTTTCTACAATCTTTCTCCAAAAGATCAAAGATGTTCCTTATTACATCCTCAGGGTACTGGAAAATATGCTCAAACTTGTAACTCATGTTCCTCAACTTTAACCAGGATATGAAACCTTTAGGATCTGATACTACCTTGCCCCTACTCATTTCATGTGAAATTTTTTCCATATATCATTTATATTATTTAAACCTCCTTTAATAATTACAAAATTAGAAAATCATGTGTATGAAGGGAACAGTATTCCTTTTACCTAATCCTTCAAGTTATTATTCTCCACACTTCCCAACTGGTACATCACCTAAAGAAACCCAATTCTTTGTGGCACACATCTAGGCAATAAGTAAGGTGAGACAATAGCACAATATACTCTCAAAACAATATATGTAGGGTAAAGGATAATGTCTCCCCAATTATGATCAACCCCCAACTCAAGCCTCCTAACCTTAGGTTTCAAGAGATCATGCAGGGCCTTGGGAATTCTTAGCACATTCATAGCTAGATATCTTCTCAACTTAGAGGCAAACAAATTCTCAAATATCACAAATTCAATTTTTTCATCATCTTTATCTAGGATAGTGGTCCAACATTGGATTGAAAATTCCAAATTATCCTCCATCCTATCAAATGCCATATTATTTCCAAAGTGACATGCACCTTTGAATAAAAGCATGTACATGAGTAATGAATACAAATTGAATCTTACTCCCACCTCACCCTTCTTCAACTTTACCAGACCCTCGTGAATTTTCTCTGCAAGAATCCCTATATAATTATATATTGTACAGTAATGGGGGTGATGTATGTGGGCTGCCATACACATCCATTCCATGGGAATTCCAATAACCGAGTCATAGCAAATTATCTAAAAAAATAGAATGTTGTTTCGAAGTAAGGGACACAATAGTTAACAGGATAAGACTCTTTACCAAATGGTCCCAATGTAACCTTACAACCTTTAATCTTAGAAAGATTTTTTGGAAATATATGGACCTTGGATGAACACTTAAAATATCATATTCTTCCCTAAGAGCCTTTTCATTGATCTAAATGAGGTCCTCACTCCATTCAATGAGCTTGAAAACATGAGAAGTCTCTTCTTTAGTGACTTTAACAATGTCAATTTTGTCAGAGGACCTGACAATCCTAGTGACCGGGTCATAATTGATAGCTATTACTTTTAACAAATCAATATCTAGGTATACATTTGACACAATCAATTTTCCCAAGTTGATATTCCAGGGGTTACCAACAAGAACACCATAATTGCGATTTCCAAACTAGCCATAGAAAAATTCCCATCTAGTGCAAGGCAATGTGGCATCCCTAATAGCACTATATTTTTCATTCAATACCTCAACTACTTGTGGGCCTTGAAAGAGAAATTGGCCCTTGGGTTTTTCATTGGTTGAGGGTGGTAGTTGGTTAGCTAGGTCCTTAATCAAAGATATTTTGGAGGTAGAGGCCTCCTCCTTTGGTGTAGATGCTTTCATTTTAGGAGCCATGACTCCAAGGTTTCTATAAAGTGGGGCTTCTAGTTTCAAAAAATAAAACTTATGGCTCAAGCAAGGGTTTAATACAAATTATAGCAATGCAGGATTGACTAAATGTTCTTAAATGAATGTCAAAACTTAAAAGAAATGCAAAACCAAGACAACCCTAGTGGTAGTTCATGACAAAGAGGATAAAATTGAGCAAGTTCTTAATAATTTCAAAGGTCAAAGAGTATAACAACTTACTCGCTTGAAATGAGCTTAGAACTCTAACTTCAACATTGAAAAATATTGAAAATGCATCACAAGCTTCCCTAGATACGTGGAATGCTTTTATCAAATATCAATTGTGCTTTAAAACAAGTTTTAAAAGCATTACAATCTCTTAATTTGGTAGCTCAGTTTCCTATCCACCATTATGGATTGCTCATGAAAACTAGAATGGATCACTTTCCCTTGATCTCAACTTTGAATATTTTCCATTAATCTTATAACAAAATGAAACAACCACTAGTTCAAATTGAGTCAGCTTAGTTTGAAAAAGCTGACTATGAGTAGTCATTTCCATCATCCAACCAAAACCAACCATGTGGAGCCACTTCAAAATGATTCATGGGCTCCACCATCTCATTTTCATCGAAGAATAAGGCCACACATTAGCTTCCCCACTCCTGCATAAATATTAACCCCTGTGCAGCTTCTATCAATGGGAAGACGGAGAAGAGTTGAGATTAAATCTCCCATCTTCAACACATGTGTACTTCAACATCATTTCACATGCTTGTGCACATAATCCTTTGGCCCAATTGATGGCCATGATTAAAAGATCCATCTATTATTATAGTATGTGCCTCTAAACCCCTTTAGCAACTAGGACTTTAACACCTTCAATCTATTGCAAAATATTTCATTAATTAATTTTCTTCATCCCCTAATGTTTCCTTTATAGCTCAGGTGATGCCACGTGGCATTCTTTCACTTCCCTGTTGAGATATGGGAGGTAGAGGTGGGTCCCCCATGGGATGGAAAGGAGTGGTTAGGATTTACACACATCACCCCTCCTCAACTGTTAATCTCATTAAACAGAGAGCTTTCCTTCTTCAAAACCTACTAGGTCACATGGACAAATGTCATTTTCCTGCTGCCCCGTGCTAGAATTTAAAATAAAAAATAGTATGAACAGGGAAGCAGGAAATGATGGAAATGCTTTCATGTCACTTCACCACCACAATCGATGTGCTCTATCTCACTGCCTTTTAACTTTTCAACGCTATTCGGCCCACCAGTGCAAAAAATACATGGTGTTCACCTACTAGCCTGTGATAATATTTTAATGCAAAATGAAATCAAATGAGATCATGGGGAATGGCCAAGATGTGCTCTCAGTGATCAAACAGTCCTCATAAAATAGGGAATTTTCACATGTCAATTGTTAGTTCATAAAGAATTGGGCCATGGCTAGGCGAACGATGGTAAGGACATACAACCTTAGGATAAAAAATAAGACCTAACAAATATTTCAATGATTTTTTCACCTGCATAGTATAAAGGAAATGTTTTAATAAGAAAATAGGTAACAATAGGATGTTTAAGACTTAGGGGCTGGTCAATAAATGATTCAAAAGGCACAATTCACAACTTAAATGACTAGGAATCGGTAACAGGAGGTCAATGAAAAATTATAGCATCAACAAAGGATGCAGGCTTATGGTTTTTTTGAAAAGGTTTTAGCACTTCCCAAACCCTAAGGCATGATAAAAAAATATAACCCTAATTCTAGAGGCATGAAACTAGCTATACTATAAAAAAATTATAGGGGGAACACAAAGCATTTTATAAGGGTTCCACCAGTCATCAAGATTTGGAAATGTCACATTTTAAGCCTAAATTTAAAGGAGCAAGTCACTGATCTTCACACACATGGAAGATAATAACAAGAAGAAAGAATGGGTGAAATGAGCAAGAGATGCATGCTCTTCACCCCTAATTGCAAATCCACAACATAAGAGGGAAGAGATTCTTGATTTTACACAAATTGTATAGTATCAAGTTTTTACTTTCTCTCTTTCTGATAACTTTGCAAATTGTATTAATATTCAGCTTAACAAAATGAGTAGTGATGTTGAGGCCAAAGATAGGACAAAGAACCAAAGAAGTTTTGGAGAGAGAGAATCAAGAGATAAATACAAGACTCATTTGCGGAATAGAGAAAAATGAAATGGAGAACCATGAATGAGGATTGGAAGGAGGTACAATATTGAGAAGATTGTAAAGGTGTGTGCAATCTACCATTAATGAGGTTGTTTTCATACATTTTAGCCAAATTATTTGTAAGAATGCATTCAATTTTTTCTTTATTAAACATAGAAAATTTTAAATAATTCATTATTATAGTAGGTTAACTAAAATGTATTTGAGTGGATTTATAGATAAACCTATGAGGATTCAAACCAAGAGCATTATGAAGTTAGTGGTAGAAATTAGGGTAAGTTTCTTAGTTAGGGTTAACCATTTGATTAGCATAAATTATAGTTAGTTAGGTTAGCTTTATTTAGTAAGGTTTTCTCTTTCTTTTTGGTTTTGTTCTTGGCATTAATGAATTATTCTTAATCTAGAACATGCAATCATCAAATTCTTAAGCATTTTAGTGATTTAATTGAAAATTTAAAGCCATTTGAAATAAATAAATTCATGAGTATAAAAAAGAAAAAAAATCATTATATTTCATCTATACATGAAAAGTAAAAAATTATCATTGTAAGTTGATACAAAAAAGAACAAAAAACAAGGCTACATGTTCAAAGAAATTATGATGGAACAGTAAGTATGCTAGTCAGTCAATTTGGTTTGCTTCATCCTAGAGGAGTGTGTACATAGGTAAGTGTTGTCCCTATGGTCTTCAAGATTGGGGGTTATGCAGAGTAGTAAGGAATGGTAGAAGAGGAACTACTTCCACTTGTTCCAAAAGTTAGGGAATGTTGTCAATAGATGGAATTCCTATGGCCGAATGAGCAACAATGAGAACATGGTCTAAATTCCCTAAGAAGTTAGGTCACACTATCATCACCATCGCATAATGGAATTCAACTATTGAGGGGATGAGTTCTAGTAGAGAAGTAATGAACTCTGAAGCCAACTTTGAATTTAGTCTGTAATAGGCCCTAGAATTCATTGAAGTCTCCCCAAGGACCATGCATAGAAATTCCTTAGTGGAATGAGTCCAGAGGAAGAACACTTTTCCAAGCCTTTGGGTTGTAATTCTGCCTAGAAATTCAATCTGGCAATGAACATAGGTGAGGAAAATGGGAGTATCCATAGCCTAGAAGCAAGAAAGTGAATGCAGAGAGAAGAGAAAATCAAAGAAATTAAAGATAAAATTGAGGAAATTGAAGGAATTTGTTGAATTTATAGAAAGCCATGATAAATCTACAGTACATAGTTACCTAGATAGAAAATTTTTGGAATGCAAGTTGAGGTGGCAGACATACACTTTTCTCTAGAATTAAAATTTGAATCAAATAAATTCTCATAAAGCTGGTGTTTAGTGCTTCAAGGTTTGCTAGTACAAAGATCATGAATCAAGAAAAATTGAAATTTTAGAATTAAATGTTGGTCATTTTAGTTTATTTCATCAAGTAGTATTAATTATGAATTGTCTAGGTGTGTTGTTCAAAAAGAAATTTGAGTCAGTAAGGTGGCACACGTTGGAAGGTTGGAAAAATTTAGAAAAATAATACATGTGTGATAAGGAGTGTCAACCAAATGAAGGATATGATGGTTGGGCTAAAGTGCAATCATGACAAATATGATGTATTTATGCAAGTGAAGAGCCACCAAAATTAAAAAATTGTCTACCAAGTTTTTTTTAACAAGTTGCCATGGAAAGTAAAATGGAAGGGTGGTAACTAACGTCTCTAAATTTAGAATTAATTAGGTGATTTGGTAACTTTCTGCTAAATTTTAACTTATATTTATTTTTTTGGGAAGATAGTGAATTGTGGCTACTTGAAATCTAACATGAGGATGGTAAATTTTAGTTGGAAAGTCTTACATACAATAAATCAATACTAAATATTTTGGGAATTAGTGAAATGACAAAGGGAATTTACATTGAATAAAAAATAGAAAAAGTAACCTTCACTACCATTGTAATTGATGAGCCTAATTTTTTGTCTAGTTTTAGGTAGAATCCATAGTCTATTTGCTCATAGATGTCATGGAATTTAATGCTTAAGTGTTGTTATTGGCTTAATGTTTCCCTCAAACCATTGAAATTTGAAATTGCCTTATCTGTGCAAGCTTTAATGATATTTGGCATAATATGTGGGTCATCTATATTGATTTTGCATCCAATTAATGAATATCTCATTGAATGCTTATCGATGTGCATTTATTATGCATACCAAACTTGGCATGTAGACTTAATATGCCATGTTATGGAAGACACCGCCAGTTGGGCATGCGCCATAACATCCAATTGAGAAGTCGATCCAAGTCAAAGGTAGCCAGTAGAAAAGATTCTTCATGCAACTAAACGTTACTGCCTTGTAGTGGACCTTAATGATCAAGCATGCATGGGTGTTACTATTGTGCTAGATCTGCACTTGACTTGCATGTCTGACAGGATTCCCTACATGAGTAGCCATTGTCACTCCACTTTCCCATGTTTTCCTAAATGGCATCATCCCAGTCGTGGAGTTGACTACCTTATTTAGCTATAGTATAAATAATGATTTGACTCTCCTTGAATAGGTTGCATGATTTGACATTGTACTTTCATTCTCCAGTTTCAGTAATATAGACATACATTACTATTTGTATGCATGATTTACAATGAATAATATAAAGTATGAGTTTAAACATCTGAGTTCTTGTTAGTTTAGAGGATACTTATCCAAGGGGGCCCACTTGGTGAGTAATCCATTCTCTTAGTTTAGCATTAGCTTAGTATTACTTGATGTTTGATACTTAGTTTGAAATTTGGCATTAAATATTCTTGCAACCACTAGAATTCCATTTTGTGATTGTTCCTACAGCCAAAACGGATAGAGTAGTCCCTATTTATCGCACATATTTTCATTCTTGCTTTGCATTTCAGCTTAAACATATTTGTTGGTTGATGTTCAACATTTTCTTTATTTATTTTTAGCAATTTACTTTTAGCATTGTGTTTCTTAGCTGTAGAATGCAATGACTACTTGATCCCCTAGTGCACATACAATGCTAACAAATTTCAAGTTCACATCCTTGGTTTGACAAGTTAAATGCAACTTCTTGATGATTGAATGGCTATTCAGGGTAGATGTCCAGTCTCTGAATTAAGGATGTAAAGGCTCAGTTATGAGATCATTATAGGAGGCCAAAATTTTTGGCATTGTTTATGAGGATGGTGTCAAGCTAGGAAGTTTTTGGAGTCATTGGTAGTTTTTGTTGTAGTATTTTTAAAAGTTGTGCTTAGCATATCCTCATTTAGGAAGTAATGACCCCTTGATTCTTTACCAATTATTTGTGTGAGCTGACTGATAGTGAGTGATACTGCATGCATAGAGGAAGGAGAAGAGATGCTTATGGGAGATTCCTTCCTAACAATCCTCATCCATTCTAGCTAGTTGAGTACTAGAACCTTTCAGAAGAAGAAGAAGAAGAATAAAATCCACACCCATTTGCAAATGCATATCTTGACCTAACCAGCTCTAAAGTCTCCTCAAAAGATCAAAATCATCTTGAGAACCCCTTTTTCTTAAGACCACATCAAGTAGGCATGGGTGATGCAAATAGGAATAGAAAAAATCAACCAACTTTTCCTTTCCCCATTTCTCATCAAAATGAAGCTGACAACATCAAGAAAATTCCTACCTCATCACTCCACAAGTTTTATGGGCTTGTGACAAAATATCCTGATACCTTCTTATTTGAGTTTGACATACTCTGCAGAAGTTATGATTATACTACTGATGCCCATAGGCTTAACTTATTCCCCACCACTTTGAAATAGGGTGGACTAAGATGGTTCATGAGCCTAGGCAGAGATACTATAGAAAATTGGGAAGATATGATGACAAAATTCCTTGAGAAGTACAAGGAATATTGCAAGGGTAGTGACATGAGAGGAGGTGACATTTTTAGGATGCAACAAAAGGAAGATGAGAGCTTGGAATATTACATTGCAATGTTTATGTTTTTCTTGCAAAAATCTCCACACCATGCACTTAATGAGGACTCACAAAAAAAAAAATTCCTGAGAGGAATTCATTGCAGCTGCACTCATGCTTTCGACCTCATGGCAGGAGGAGATATCTCCCAAGTTCCTTCGGAGGATATCAAGAAAATCTACCAAAATTACTCTAGGGAAGCTTCAAAGAAAGGGAGATCTTATCAATCTTCCATGGGTAAGTCAACTACAGATGGAGTTTCAATAATGGAGATCACTCATTTACTAGAATACTTCAAGCAAGAAATTATCAACAATGTAGCTACTCAGCTAGACACACTTCAAACTAAAAGGAAGCAAGAGGAGGTAGAGATGATGTTGACAGAGTATTGTCCCCACTACAGACAAAAGAAGGACTATAGATGTAAGATGGTAGCTAACCTAGAAAGCAAGAAAATTCCACCTAAGTTCAAGCCAATCCAGATTGAAGAAGACCAAGTCTACTATGTTGCAAAAAGGAAGCCTTGGGCTCCAAGACAAGGTATGCCACCAGATCCACTATCATATGCTAGATCATATTTTAACTCCTATTCATCTAGTAACCAATGGCAGCCCCCATATCCACCTAGTTATGGAGGAAATCCACCATATCCTTGGAGTAACCCTCCAAACACTTGGACTAGCCATGAAATTCCTCCACCTCAGTGGAAGCAACCTCAGGGGAATTGACATCAATTTCAAGGGCACTGGAAACCACCTCCAAGAAATTGGAAACAAACAAATCAATGGAGAGGAGGACAACAATGGACTACTTAGAACACCAGCTACATTCAACCATCTTCCCAGCTCCAACAACCTACTATAATGCATCCACCCAATAATCCAAGTTCTAATGCACCTAAACCAACTCAGCTACTAGCTCAACCCACACCCAATCCTAATAACAAACCACAATAGCAGCCTGCATATTATGTTGATTCAAATCAATTCCTTGCATATTCTATGAGTGTAAGTGATATCCATTTGCGTTTAGAAACCAAGCTATGATTCCTTTCCATGCCCATCATTACTAAGCTTCCTATGGAAGAGGAGGAGGAGCCTCTGAATGATCCTATTCAGCCAAATGCACCTAAAAATCTTGAACCAGTCCAAACCAAGTGGACCGAGCAAGAACCATGACTTCCTCAAAGATTGGAAGTTTCCAAGAAGAAAGAAGAAAAGGAGGATACCACTTTTGGCATCCTAGATAGGCTAAAGTATATATGTGTTTAGATAGCCCTATTTTAGGCCATAAAAGATGTTTCAATCTACAACAAAGCTTTTAAGGAAGCTTGTCTTAAGAAGCTAGGAAGGAAGAAGAGAGACCCAACTATAGTTCATGTGGTGGGCCAGCTAGCTAATATCATGTTGGGAAAAGTGACTATTCCCAATTATAATGACCCATGTATTCTGGTGGTAGTAGTTGTCATAAATGAGATTTAAGTGAAGAATACTTTGATTGATTTAGGGGCAACAATCAATGTAATGACCAAAGACATCCCGCAACAACTAAATATTGCAAGTACATGAGATCTATTCCTACTATCATGCAGCTTGTAGATAGCTGTACTATTAAGCCTGATGGTGTAGTGGAGGATCTTGTGGTAGTTTTGGACTCTTGGGAATATCCAATAGATTTTATGATTCTTTCTCTTAAGGCTACACTAGGTGGGTATCCCATCATTCTTGGAAGGCCTTGGTTGGCAACTCCAGATGCCTACATTGGATTTCAGTCAGGTGACATGACCATTTCAGATAGAAGGAGTACTATTTTTTTTTCTTTATCCACCTGCTCAGCCATCTCATGATGAAGGCTCTATATGGCCACAAGTTGGTGAAGAGGTTCAGGAAGTCAATTATGTGGTTCAACTTATGATGCTAGCTAGAAGCTCTTTCATTCAACTCCAAGATGAGGATGAAGTATTGACTAACATCATTCAGAACCATTATGAAGTGGGGGAACCATCATCTTCTACTTTAGTCAGGACACTTCTGCTTGTTCTTCTTGTGGCCACTCTTCCTGCAGCCCCTGTTCCTACAAATATTTTTTCCTATAGATGTTCTTCCTACAACCACTATTCCTATAGATTTTGTTCCTATAGACAGACTTCCTACACCAATAGGCATGTTCCATACATTGCTGCCATATGAACTAAAGGTACCATGTGTTAATGAAGTAGCCATGGTAGAGTTAACTACACAAGTATAGATGTTAGAAGGAAAATATATGAATGTTAATAGTAAATTGAATGAAGAACAACAAATATTGTTGGAAAATCTATTAAGGGCCTATCAGCATGCATTTGCGTGAGATTATCATGATATGAAAGGAATGGATCCTAAACTTTGTACCCACATAATTTATATCAAAGATGATTGCACTCCAGTAAGATAGCCACAAAGAAGCATTAACCATCCACTAAGAGAAATTGTGAAAGGAGAAGTATAGAAATTGCTAGATGCAAGATCTATCTACCCCATTCTAGATACTCAATGGGTGTCTCCATTAGTGATAGTGCTAGAGAAAGGAGGGAAGTGCGAGTTTGTGTCGATTATATGGAACTTAATGCTGCCACCAAGAAGGATCACTTTCCTTTACCCTTCATTGATCAAGTTTTGGACACACTTGCAAGAAAGCAATACTTCTCTTTTCTAGATGGATTCAATGACTACAACCATATTCAAATTGCACTAGAATACCTGGAAAAGACCACATTTACCTATCCATGGGGAACCTATGCCTATTTGGTACTCCCATTTGGCTTGTGCAATGCACCTACAACTTTCCAGAGGGAAATCATTAGTATATTTTCAAACATTTCTCATGATTGCATGAAGATTTATATGGATGACTTCACCACTTATGGTGTTGATTTTGATCAAGCATTGGAGAATATCAAGAGAGTCCTCCAAAGATGTGAGGATCAAAACTTGTCCTTAAATAGTGAAAAATGCTTCATGATGATGCAAGAGGGTGTAGTTCTTGGCCACTACATCTCCCACAAGGGAATTCAAGTAGATCCTGCAAAAAATGAGGTAATAAAAAAATCTTCCTACACCTGCAAAATAGAAGGATGTTAGGAGTTTCTTGGGTCATGTAGGATATTATAGGTGATTTATCAGAGATTTCATAAAGGTAGTAGCACCATTGTATACCCTTCTCACTAAAGATGTTGAATTTCAGTGCACTGAAGCTTGTGACAAGGCATTTTCTACCTTGAAGGCAACTTTGACAAATGCTCCTATACTTAAGGGACCCAATTGAGAGCTTCCTTTCCATACTCACATTGATCCATTAGATTATGCCATAGGAGAATTATTTGGATAGAAAGAGGGAGCTATTGAAAATGCTATTTACTTTGTCACAAAAAAAATGAAAGGAGTTGAATTCAATTATACAGTGATAAAGAAAGAGATGTTGTCAATAGTCTATGCACTGAACAAATTCAGACATTACATAATGGGCTACCAAATCTTTGTGCACATTGATCATGCAGCCATTAGATATCTCATGAATAAACCCTTGATCATAGGTATATTGGCAAGATAGTTATTGTTGATGCATGAGTTTGATATAACTATTGTAGATAAGCTAGGGAAGGCTAATATTATTGCATATTTTCTCTCAAGGCTAACTACATCAGAAGACAATTAGCCCATAGATGACTCTTTTCCTAATGAGAATTTATTCTCTCTTAGTGTACAAATACCTGGGTATGCTAACATAGCAAATTACTTGGTTACAGGTAGAGTTCCTTCTCACTTCTTCCCAAAAGAGAAAAGGGAACTCATTGAAAAATATTTTCCTTTCTCTTGGATTGTTGGATTTTTGTTTTATATTGGACCTGACCATGTCATGAGGAGATGTGTGAGAGAAGATGATACATATGAAATTTTGCATGCATGTCATAATAAACCATGCGGAGGATGCTTTGTAGCAAAAGGACAACAATGAAGATCTTGAACATAGAGTACTACTAGCCAACACTTCACAAGGATGCATGAAGGTACACCAAAACATGTGATAGATGTCAAAGAATGGGTAGACCAACTAGATTTGATGAGATGCCATTGTGCCCTCAGTTAGTAATCACTCCCTTTGACAAGTGGGGATTAGATTTTGTGGGACCAATTGACCCTGAGCCATCAAATGGTAAGTATTATATATTGGTATGCACTGATTATGTAACAATATGGGTAGAAGTTAAGGGCATGAAGCATGCAAGGGATAAGAAGGTTGTAGAATTTCTTATTGAGGAGATTTTCACAAAATATGGAGTTCCAAGAGAAATAGTGACTAATCAAGGGCCATAATTCACATCAACTCTTGTTGCAGCACTAGTGAGTGAGTACAATATAATGCACCAAAATTCTACAATTTATCACGCCCATGCTAATGGCCAAGTTGAAGTGACAAATAGAGAAATTCAAGCCATTCTGACTAAAAAAAGAGCTATCCATCAGAAAGGTTGGGGAAAAAAATTACCTAAAGCTATTTGGGCATATAGGACAATATGGAAAATAACTATAGGCTTCACCCCATTTGAGTTGTATGGAAAGACAACTATGATGTTAATTGAATTTGAACATAAAACTCTATGAACTATGGTGGATTTAGGGATGGACATTTCTAAAGAAGAGAGAAAAAGAATCATGCAACTAAATGCTTTGGATGAAATAAGGAGAGCAGCCCTACAACATATAGAAGTAGTATAGAATCAAAGAATCAAGTGGCATGACATATTTATCAAGGACAAGAAATTCAAACCAAGAGATTGGGCCTTGTTCTATGATTCAATATACTAAGACAATGTAGGAAAATTACAGACAAGGTGGCTAGGACCATACAAAGTTATTGAGGTCTTCCCCAATGGAGCCGTTTAGCTTACCACCATTGACCCTGTCAGGTTCAAATTACTTGTCAATGGTCATCGCCTTAGATTATATCATAAGCCAACTTCTAAAGAAAAGTTCATGCAACAATTCACCCAACACTCAGAGCTTCCTGTAGCCAAAGGTGGTGGACCTAGTTCCCCTCCTTTAGCCTAATTGAGGTACATACTTTCCATAATAAAGACTTCCACTTATGTGGAAGTCCATTTCTTTGTCATCTTCCCATCCACCCATCCATTACCACCTTTCTCTCTCTTCCATCACTTCATTCCACCTCACCTCATTCCACCCCATCTTCATTTATTGCTCAATTCATTTTCCAACAAGGCGGGCATTACTTTATTCATGATCTTTGTAGTAAATCTTCCACACATTCATGTATGTGCACATTAATTTCTATATTTAATCATCTTTTAAGTATGTTCATTTAATCGATGTATGTTAGTATATGTATTCACATAAATTTTATCATTGCCTATAAATTGCCACTCCCATCTCACATGTGAGGACACATGTCCAAATTTAGGTTGGGGGGAGGGGAACAAAAAAGATACAAATATTTTATTGTCCATGTGTGAAATCATATTAGGCTGCGTCAAATTTTTTAAAATGAGCTGATTTGAAATCCAAGCAAGAGAATGGATTGCATGCATGAAGTGACAATAACTACAGCTATCTTTTCTTTCTATCATAATTTCCCTTTATTACTTCTTTTCCTACCATTATTGCCCTGTCATAATCTTAAAGTTTTAAGAAAAAAGAAAGGGGCAAAACAAAAGAGAGGAAATTCAGTTGACACTGGCACTAGAATCTAGCAGGAACTATAGGGAAGTGCATTTGATTTTCAAAAGGGGAATTGCAAGAAAATAACTTACAGAGCATTTGTTTGATTACAAACAATAAGAGGTGGGTTAATTTGAAACAAACCCAAAATGCATGATATTTTACTATAGGATGCACAATGCCTGGCCAAATTTCAAAACTGTGGATGGATAGATTACTTTTTGAAGTTGGATGGTTTTGCTGAAGGCATTTCCCTTGAATTTTCCTAGACATTTTTAGAAGGAAAATCGAGAGTAAATGGGTTAGAAGTTGTGGCATTAGAGGAAATAATTGTAGAGGTTACAGGGTTACTTGCTAATGGTGAAAATTACCCTATTTTCAAAGATGCCAGGTCAACCAAGGCTGAATTCACAGAACTAAATGACCCCTCCATTGAGCATAGACAAGAAGGGTGCAAAAATAATGTCTTTTCCTGAGCCATGGAAGCAGATAGCTATGTATATCATCAAATACATTACTTGTGAGGTTCACCAATCAAAATTGCATTCTTTCCACTTCAAGCTTTTGAATCACATGAGGCACGGGAGAAGGATCAATGTACCCAATGTGTTGTACAATCTTCTCTCATTCATGGCAGTCGAGACCCAGAAAGGTCAGGATAATTATATTTCCCACCATTGCTTGATTAAATTGCTAGTTGAAAATTTTTTGCGTGATGTTACTAGAATGACTTGGGAAGATTTTATTAAAGTCGATCAAGATTATTGCTAGGAAGAGTTTTTCAATGTTGAGCATTTGCCACCTAGGGCTATACCTCAATCCCATAGATCTAGCATGAGAGTAAGCACGACTGGAGCCATTCCTAGTGATTCAACCTCTAGTGTTGGCTCTAAAATAAATCCTCCTGTAGCAAAGGAAACCATAGAAATTAGTTCTTCTAAAATAGAGCACTCAGAAAAAGAAAGCTCTTCCTCAGATTCTAATGATGAAGTTCCACTTGAAACCCTCATAAAAATTAGGACAAAATAAAGAGATGTATAAATGAGAAAAGTGATGTCTAAAACACAGCATATAGAAATAAAAGTTTCAAGTTCTAATAAGAGGAAGGATGATACTATTCATCCTACAACCAAAGGAAAACATGATAGACCTCCTAGGAAATCAAGACCAATTAGGCCTGCGACTAGTACACCTGTACAAGAAAGCCCTAAACCTAGTGAGACCTCACATGAGGACCCTAAAGATCCAATGGAGTAGGAGCATGTTGAAAAAGAAGAAGACATATTTAAGAGAGCAAAAAACCTAACACTAGTTGATCTTGATAACATTGCAGAAGAATTGGAGGAAAATCAGGACTTCTTGCAGTATGAGCAAGAGGTCCTGCAACAATAGCCAAAACTAGAGCAGGAGTTCCTACAAGAACAAGATTCCTTGTAGCAAAAGGAAGAAGCAGCAGCACCCTTACAGCCAGAGATAACTAAAAAAGTTAAGTCCATGCAAATAGTACCATATGAGGAGCAACCATCAACAAAAAGAATGGTAGGAATTCATAATCCTCCTAGTTTTACAGTACATGCAGCAAATTTGAATCAATGGAAAGAGATACAACGAAGGGAGAAAAAATGGGAAAAATAAAAATGGAAGTTGAAGGAAGAAATTCAAAAGAAGGATGAAGATATTAAGGAAAAAGATGCAGAAATTGCTACCCTGAAGCATAGGGTAGATGATATGGCAGCTTTGGCGCCAAATATTCTAGAATGTAGAGAACCCCCAAGGGTTTATACTCCTCTCTTGAAAGAGAAGTATCTCTCTTTTAAGATGACAAGACTTGCCTCCGGTTTGAATCCTTCTATTGATACCCCTATGGAATTTTTCAATGCTTATAGGATTTCCTCCCCTGAATTGAAGAATTTTCTATGTGATTTTTATTTGTATAATTGTGTTGTCACAATAGACCATGATTGGAACCTGCTACTGTATGTTGGAGATGTTCAAATGAGAGAATTCATGTCTTGGGTGCAAAATGAGGTTAGTTGAGGACAACAACATGGTGCTTATAAACAATTGGAGTCTGATATCCCTCTGCATGTTAGAGATGAATCAAGTAACCCAAGGGATATTTATAGAGAATGGCATAGAATGCTACTTAGACCAAGTTATGGCAATAGGATTATGGCTTGGATTGAGGCAATTTACACTAAGTATGAGGTAAAGACAACAACAAAAGAGGAAACCGTGAGGAGATGTTTATCAAGACTAGAGATTGAATAGTTTGACTGATGAGCTGAAATAGGTTTAGCCTCATTCCATCCACAATTATGCTGCAACATTAAAAAGAATTGAGAGACATATTTAGATTGGGAGAAATCAAGGATGACATTGGCTTCCCCTAACTTTTCAGCCACCCATGCTCATGTGGCCTGTGCCAAATTTTAGATTCTACCATAGTGATATTGTCACAAAAAGGCAGAGATGGGACATGTTTGACATATTGGGAGGATTCAATTGGGAGCCTGACTGACGTACTACAACCACTGATATCAAATAGCTCTCATTTTCAAATTTCAGAGCTTTGACCAGGCAGAAGAACAACTCTTCCCTTGTTGGAGGACCAACAAGACATTAGGTTGGGTAGAGTGATGAGCCTAGATTTTGGTCTAGTTTTGGGTAGAATCTATAGTCTATTTTCTCATAGATATCATGGACTTTAATGCTTAAGTTTTGGTATTGGCTTAATGTTTCCCTCAAACCATTGAAATTTGGCATTACCCTATCTTTGCAAGCTTTAATGGTACTTGGAATATTATGTGGGTCATTTATATTGATTTTGCATGTGATTAATGAATGTTTCTTTTAGTGGTTATTGATGTGTAGTTATTATGCATACTAACCTTGGCATGTAGACTTAATATGCCAAGTTATGGAAGACAGTGCCAGTTGGGCATGCACCATAACATCTAGATGAGAACTTGCTTGAAGTCAAAGGTGGCCACAAAACAAAGATTCTTCATGCAACTAAATGTAACTGCCTTGTAGTGGACCTTAATGATCGAGCATGCATGGGCATTACTGTTGTCCTAGATCTGTGCTTGACTTGCATGTTTGACTAGATTCCATGCATGCATAACCAACATCACTCCACTTTCCCCTATTTTACTTAAATGGAATCCTCCAAGTCATGGAGTTGACTGCCTTGTTTAGCTATAGTATAAATAATTATTTGATGCTCCTTCTTGAAGAGGCTGCACGATTTGACATTGTACTCTCATTCTCCAATTTCAGTAATACATATAGACATTACTCTTTGTATGCATTATTTATAGTAAATAAAATAAAGTTCTAAGTTCAAGCATCTAAGTTCTTGTTAGTTTAGATGATACTTATCCAAGGGGGCCCACTTGGTGAGTAATTCATTCTCTTAGTTTATGCATTAGCTTATTATTACTTGCTTTTTGACACTTAGTTTGAAATCTACGATTGATTGTTCCTACAGCCACTATAATTCCATTCTATGATTGTTCCTACAGCTAAAGTGGGTAGAGTAGTCCCTATTTGTCACACATATTTTCATTCTTGCTCTGTGTTTCAGCTTAAACATAGTTATTGGTTGATGTTCAACATTTGCTATAATTCCTTTCAACAATTTACTTTCAGCATTTTGTTTCTTAGTTGTAGAATGCAATGACTACTTGAGCCCCTAGTGCACATACAGTGCTGACCTATTTCAAGTTCACGTCCCTAGGTTGACAAGTTAAATGCACCTTCATGATGATTGAATGGCTATTCAAGTTAGATGTCCATTCTCTGAATCAAGGTTGTAAAGGCTTAGTTATGAGATCATTGTAGGAGGCCAACATTAATTTCCAACCAAATAGTAGGCTTTGTTTCTTAAAAGTTGACGCAAAATATCTTATAATGAAATATCAATTGAAAGAAAAATGAAAAATTAATATCAAAAGAGAAAATTCAACTCTTTAGGCTATCTAAATATCTCTATCGGGGGCTATGGACACTTGATTGGAAAATGAGCTATGTTTGGGTGAATTACAAAGATAACCTTGTTGGGGCTATGGATGCTTGAATGGTAGCAAAGCTCTATCCAAGGTTGGCTCTAGAGGATTTCTAAATATGTAGCTCAATATCAATGAACTCATTTTTTCACCAAGTTCCAAAGATGGGAATTAATCAATGGACACGCTGATACTTTCTATTAGAGTTTTATAATTTTTCTGCCAAGATTTAGGTAAAGGTAAGGAGTTATTGCAGAAAATATTCATAAGTTATAATTTATGGTGGGTAATCAATTCCCAGGTTTCTTTTAAATTTGGTTTTGTTGGTTGCAAGTTGTTGTGTGGTCTCTCAACACACCCCAAGAATGTAAGGCTTGGGGACCCATGTTAAAGAATTAATGCTTATGACAGGCACTGAAGAAAATGTTAAAGTGGAAATCTTTGAAATAATTCATGGTTTGAAAGCATAGAGTGTTGAATATACTAGATATCAAGAAATCAAGTTGATTTATTATGTTTTAAAGAAATAAGTCTAAAAGTTTCAAAGTGCTGAAGAAGGTAAAAATCTATTGACTTATTTAGAAGTTCTCTTCCCAACTATCATTGCCACATTCCTTACTATGATTCATCCCTTGGATTCCCTCTCATGTGTTGATTGAACTCCCGAATGTCTTGTTCCTATAAAAGGCTGAGAGGTGCATAATTTTAAATTAAGTTTAGAAATTGTGGGTGTTAGAGAATCAATTTTTTTAAAAGTTTTATTCCTTTTCTTGTTTTCTATTCCATTCTACAATAAAAACTTGAATGTTTCATTAGAAGTTAACTAATATCATATCCAATTTCAAAGCTATTTCCTAATTTGAAATCTTATTTAGATGATTGTTTGTTCATATTGGACAAGAGTGTGTGTTGCAACATTTAAGGGTGCATATTGACACTATCCAGTGGCAAATAATCCCCCTTTCTTTAAACTCTTGCATCATTTTGTGCTTATCTATGAAACAATCTAGTGACATATGGGATGGTTTTCTCTTGCTTGATTATTTCTTGAGGCATGCATGGATAATACCTGGGAGAAATTTTACCTTTCAGTAATTTTTTATGCTTTATTTTAGAATAGATGCTTTATATTCTAGAAAATGTTCAAAAAATGACAAATGCATGGAATTTTATTACAAATCTTTTGATTCCGTGAAATTGTTGAATTCTTAATGTTAAATCTACTTGAATATGCACAAGTTATTTGAGTTTCATGAAATATTGTTGCAAATATTTTGATTTTGATACTATCCAATGCTTAACAATCATTTACCCCTCATGTTTATCAACAATATCACAAAGAACTTTGAGTGAACCTAGTGTGCCAACACTTGACATAAATGAGCCTTGGGATCAAATTGAGTTTTCCATAGATTTACGTTTCCTAGTGGAATCTTTCAAGAAAGGTAGGTTGATGTGGTACTTTGTGAGAATTTTATCTTCCTGTTGGCGTGTGTTTGTAGCATCCATGTCAACAATATCCTCATTAGGAAAATATCCATTGGAAGATGAAGGAACATGGGTCTCATCATGCGAAGGAGAATAAATAACAAACACATAGCATGAAACATCAACCAAAAATATTTCAAAGAGGATAAAATTTTACAAAAGTATTTAGCCATTGGGTATGTGCAAGATCATGATGGGCCAAAAAGTG
>VDFB02100532.1:0-16681 GCA_007258455.2 Sequoia sempervirens | reverse complement strand
AAATTCTACTACAAGAGTTCATTTTGTACATATCATAGAGTTCATGGTCATTCTACTAATGAATGTAAGGATTTGAGTAATAAAACTCAATATCTTAAGGATTTTGGTTCTCTTCCTTGTGTTGAAGCACCTAGTTCCTCTAATTGATACCGATTTTCATGTTTCTCATCAATCACCTCAACTCACCCTTGTCTTGCACTAAGTGGGGGAAAGGGGTTAGGAAGCCTTGTCCTCATATGACACTTGTCATTGTCTCTTTTGGCTAGTTGACTGCCTTCCATGTATATATAAGAGAAAGCTTGTGATGTGGATGACATTCCTTAAGTTGGTTCGCATGTGATGTACTAAGTTATCTTTAGTATTGCATTTTTGGGGGCAACCCCTTATTCATGATGCAGTTTCATTCGAGAACATATGACATGGCATAAGGCTTTTCGAGTAAGCTCTCATGTCTTCTTCTACTTTAAAGTAAATTGCTCACAAAAATGATGTTAGAAATCACTTTAAAGTGGGGGCATACATTGACACTCATTGTAATGCCCGTGCCACGAGACCCTAGAGGACAACACTCTAACACCAAAAATCGAACAATTTTTTATTTTTTTATTTTTTATCTTTTAAAGTGCAATAAACACACCATTGCAAATGAAACATTAACTCATAGCTAACCTAAGTCCTCTAAGGTCTGGGACTATGCTACATGATTCCCATCAACTAACTAGCAAAAAAGTATTAATCATTACATTAAATAAATTCTAACATCAATAAGGAATTACATCTAATAATCTCCTTCAATCAAGTAATCAATGTGATACAACCATAACATGAATACATAGAGATAAATTGATTCAATCAATTTAATTCACATATACAATAGCATCTGATATAAATCCCACTGTATAATAGAGATTAACATTAGTTTACTTCATTACACTTATACATCGGATCATCAATATCTCCTCATAGACAAGCGAGGAGTGTACAACAAGGTATGATACATGATACATCGGATTTGTGATACAATACAAGTACATGAGTAAAGATCCACATGAGCTAGTACAATGCAAAATTATTCAATCTAGGAGAAGTCACTACAATCACGAACAAGGAGAGGAAACCCAATGTTGTATAATGCATTTTCCACCCAACCATGTGGAACCAAAAGGTCCACCCCCCATGCTAGGAGATAACATAGGGTTCCACCATCACAACAAGAAAAAGATAATAGATAACACAAGGCTAACATGACATCAATAAACAAGTAAAGTACAACATCAAATGATAGCAACATCACTTCTAGAGGCACACCACATCAAAGAGAGACAATAATCAAGAGGATACTAGGTTGTCATAGGAGGAGTGTCATCGCATAATTTTCTATGGGTTACCCTGGTGTAACCTTCCTAGGCTACCAAACGTCCATCCTGGGTTACCTTGGTTGCCTCTACTGGTCATTGGACCCCCATACAAACTATGTAGGATCAACATACATTCCAGTCAGACCATGCAATTGACCTTGCCATTCTAGGCCTTCTCAACTCATCTCAAGCCTATACGAGCACTTGAGCCATGAGTTAGGTATTAACTTATCCTGATTAGTGTTATTACTTCCCAACTCCCTAGTTTATTTTAGGTTATCACTTAATTATAAAACTCCCACATAGGTTACCCAAGCACCACTTTGGGTGTCGGCCTCCATTGAGAGCCACTCCCCTATTGACAACAAGGAAACCCAATAATCAAATAGCAAAGCCACTTGCACAATCACAAAAATCATTAACAAAACAACATGGTGAGGCATAACCCTTCCCACTCACAAGTTTCCAAGGAATTCCAACCACAAAGGTAAACATTTAGTGCAAGGATAATAACTAGCATAACACAATCAATATAAAATCCCCAACACCAAAGTTAATCAAAATTTCCATGAAGAGGATGATTCTCCCTAGCCTATGGAAGACTCCAATTACACAAGAGTTTAGACATAAAGAAAATCTCACAATACTTCACTTAACCACTTATTGACATAATTCATATGATAGCTTCATTAAAGTCATAACAAGAATTCAAGTCAAATTGATACAACCAAAACATCTTCTAAATAAATGTGAGAGTGAACATATATTTACTTATACACACACATATACATATATGTATTTGTTCATTGGTAAGAAAAGATTAAACTTAAATAACAGAATATGGATTTAATCACATCTCTGCCTTTATATACTTATACATACATATATAAATATACATATACATACATATATATATATATATATATATATATATATATATATATATATGTATGTATGTATGTATTCATATATATATATATATGTTTATTTGTACATATACTGATTATATATTCAAACCTCATTTAAATGTAAAATAAACAACATCAAACAACATTCATATATGCTTTGAATAAGATTTGAATATCAATGAATATATGCTTAAACATAAATTTCAATTATCATATAGAATCATACATTTACTGATATATAAATATAACTTACAGGTCAATTTGGCCGATTTCTTTGTTTTTAAACATACAGATTTCAATTAGCTTCAAGTTCAGCCAAAGGGAGATCAACTACACACACTCAAAAAATAGTAAATCATCAAATAGAAAGAATATTGATAAAATCATATAGAGTGAACAATGTCAACAACAATCGTTATTCTAATCCTCTCTCTCTCTCACTCAGCCATTAATTCTCTTCTTCTAGTTGCTTATGCCAAGTCTTTGATGCATAGCAGCCGACTAGAGAGAGCTTGATTAGATTTCAACATAGCCCACTCCTCTACAATTCACATTCTATAGAGGGTTAATAAAATATGCATGGCCAATACAAAGTCATTTCAAGGAATGGTGAAGTGATAAGACCCAATGAGGACATGTGTAGGCTAATTCAAAGCCTTTTGTTTTAAACAATAATATCTTTTGTCTAAAGATTACTTCAGTTAACAGCGACATCAAATGTTGGGTTAGCTTGCCTAAGAAAAAGATTTCAAATTCTCTACAGGAGTAAAAATATCAATTGAACTTACAAAGGAAATTTTAGCATGCATAATCTAAATACAGACTCTATAGACATCAAATCCCTTTAAAATCAAATGATAGAAAATTAGGTTCAAAATTCCTTTACATAATAATATTTGTCAAGCCTTAGAGAAGGGGGCATAGGAATTAAATTTACAAAGCCAAGATTATAAATGAACAAAGTCCTCAAGCATAAAATATGGCATATACTAGAATTATGGTGAAACAGAGCTTCAGAAAAGAATGGCATACCCAGTATGAAAGTTTATAGCAAGTACTACTATATGAAGATAAATCTTTACCATTTAAGATAACCAATAAAGAACAAATGGCATAGGAAATAGAGGGTTGGAGTCAAATAAAATTGCAAAGCAAGTATAAATGGTGTAGTTGGTAAATTTATAGAGGGTACTATTTACAATTGTTTAAATTTAGAGACCATAATAGACTAAGAAATGTTTTCTTTTAGAATAATAAAAGTATTCAAGCTCTTGTTTTAGAAACGAAGAAAGAGTTTTTAAAGGAATAGAACCTAGTTGAAACCAAATTTTGGAGCTGAAGAATGATGCCAAACTTCTTATTCCCAGCTTGTAGCTCTCACACACTTCCAAAGCTCAGTAATCTCTGCAAAAATACACTTCCAAATCCCCCAAAACCCCCAAAATACCATAAGAGTTTTTTCAAGAAACAGAGAAAACAACTTCAAGAACCAGAAACTCCCACACAACCAAATCCAATTAGTTTCCCAAAAATAATCCAAAAGCCCCTCTTCAGTTAACTCCCACTAATTAATTTATTCCTCCACTCTCTGTAACTGCACCCTCTCCATTAAATTCATTAATTTATTTTCTTTTATATTTTCCCCACTGGGCACAATTTCTTCACTTGGTTTCATTTTTTAATATATATTTTTTAAAAATCATATCTTACGATTTATACACCAATAAATTGAACAATTAAATATTAATTTATTAATTCAATTCTCTAATTCTAACTTGTTTCCACATTATTGTAATTAAATATATTTATATAAATATTTCATTTATTTTTCTAGCCATTAATTCCAATTTATTTAAATCAAATAAATACTTTATTAATAATTTATTTAATTGATACTTCAATCATAATCAAGCTTTTATTTAATTAACCCAAAGCCTTTTGATTTCAATTAACTTTATTTAATATAATAACCAAACAAAGGCACCCATCAATCACATTGCTCCAAGAATGTACTATCAAGCAATATCCGACCGTACAACGACATAGAAGACAAAACGACAACATAGACAACACAACTTGAACTGACCTTACAAATGGGATGTGACATCAGAAACTCATCCTCAACAAGGACAATGGCACAATGTGGGGGACCTGATGCTACCTCTGAATCAACAACCTCCATTGGAATTTAGGCATGCTCAAACCTAGCAATCTAGGTGGAGTCGATGCTTGATACCTACAACCTGCAAAAAATCACACAGTTAAACATGTTCATAGGGAAAGCAGTCAATCACATTATGAAGGGAAAATCATAGTGTCATAGGGCACTCACAAACAAGTGATGTGACCCTATTCCCCTCCACTAATACATCGACACACAGTGATAGATATCAAATCATGATCTAGAATATACATCCAATAAAAACATAGTATTCAAATGCTCACATAAACAATTAAACTAATCTTATAACCATGATATAAGTATAAAACATCAGATATAATAGTGTCATCAAATATCGTCATAACTAAGCATCAAAGTGTTATAGTATCCAAGTGTCACCAAACATGTATCATCAAGTCCAAATGCTTCTATGTATATACTAGAAACAAAAGAAAACTAAGGGGCACTACATCCTCCTCCCTAGGACTAGGCTTACTCCTAGAAGCTTTCAAACGTAAATGGGTAACACTCACGCATTTTGGATATATCGTCCCAAGAATAAAAGAATCGACACTAGGATCCCACTGGACTTTCACTTGGACCAAGACTCACCCCCCATGGGTCAACTCCTAATGCTATAGGATGTGCATGGTTTCCAAAGAATGATTTCCGTCTTCTACCAAAAGTTTCTCCAACTAAACCCTGGTGCTTAGCCTGGCGGTTATCCATCACTAGAAACACCCTACACTAACTCATTTGATTGAAAAATCCGACGAAATTGTCCGACGAAATATGAATAATTTGATGTATCGTCGGGCACTCATAAAATTTGATTTGTAATTTTCAATTTTTTGAAAGTTTATCCCTGATGTTCATCAAAATTTTGACGAACCTCGGGTTCGTCGAAATGTTGGTTAGCATTTTTGTTGAATTTTTGACAAACATGGAAAATAGAAAAAAATAAAATTGTGGCCGACATAAAGAAAAGTGAGTTCACGCCTGATTTATTACGACAATATTTTTCTCTACTTGAGACAGTTTGTGGTGAACTAAGGTCTATTTTCTTGGGAAAAATCAAAAAAAATTCAAGAAGATATCGCTAGGTTGAGGGTAGTCATTGTTTTTTTGCAGAATTCAGTTGTGAAGTCATATTTGTAATTCCAAGTTTGAAAATCATATTTTAAAGCAACATCTCATCATATTTCATTTTTAGAGGTTTAGGGTTTTGAGAATTTCATGTCCAGATTTTGTTGTGTGGAATCACCATAAGATCACAACCAAGGAATAGATTCTTGTGATTGTAATTATGTGATCCATAACTCTATTGGTCATGTGGCATAGTTGTGCTATAACAAATATAGGATGCATTCATGTGTGACCCAAGTTTAATGTGGCTATGTTGTGATAAAAATGGAGGCACTCATATAATGTAGTTAATCCAGATTGTATAATGTAGGTGTCAATCATCATTGGGTGCATTCAGGTTGTCTCAAGTTTAACAGGTTAGGATGTAATTATAGCATGATCGAAGAGTGATAACCTCTTGCTACAATAAAGAGCCTATAACTTTGGTCGATATGCAGAGTGGTTGTGTTATATCAATTATGTAGTGCATTCAAGCACAATCCATGTTTAATGGGCTATTATAGAGAGTGATCAAGATTTTCTAAACCTTATGAATGTTACTTGACATATATTTGCATAATCTCAAATTCCTTCAGAGGCTTTTGAAGTATCAATGTATCCTATATAGGGTTTAGAATGATTTCTTTTAATTAAATAAATAAATGATGTATTTCCCTGTAATTAGATAATGTGGAGATCTCCCTCATCTGCTTGACACACTATCATCTTTGGCAGCTGTATTCATTACTCTCTAGCTACTAGGGTTTTGCATGACATCTTTAATGTCTTCATGATTGTGGCTTTTAAATAGATCTAGGTCTTTGCTTTAATCCTTTTCATGGTAACCCTTGGGTTCATAATCCACCTTCAATCTCTTCTAAGAGCGTTGTCTTAAGCTAGACTACATAGTATGCATATAAAGCAAGTCTTTCATACCTGCCATTGTTCCAAACCACCACTCACTGCCTTGCTTAAAATGTTGCCTCCATAAGCACAATAGCATGTTTTAAAATCATGGTTACTAGTAATTGACCATTAAGGTCACCACTTCATCATGAAGATAGAATGAGTTTTTGTTTTCAAACTCAAGGCATTATGCAAGATAACATTGTGAATTGTTTGTTGTGTATGATTTGATTTTCTTGCACATTTACTGCTTTGCTAACTTCCTTTAAGACTAGGTATTGCACCCTCAGCTACAATCTCAAACAACTCACTCTCTATCACTTGAAGATTCCTTTCATGGGCATCCTTCTATAAAATCAAACTATGCCCTATAGACTGCCTACTTACTACAGGGGACTCATTGTTTCATGGTATTGTAGTTCTTAAGATCCTTCAACCTTATTGACACTACTTCACAGTTCACAAGGTATTATTCACTATTCTCCCATCTTTGGTCAATCTCAAAACACTGCTCAAACATGCAATCCACTACCTCCATTATACATTAATGGCTAAGAAGAAACATTGAGGCTATGATTACCACTGTTACTTCATTTGGAAAGTCATTCCCTGATTGCATTTCCTTGTCTAACACTACCAAAATAATTTGAAAACCCTTAAGGTCAACAAGGGGGTAAGGAAACTCACTGTTAAAATCTCCACTTTAATTACTATACAAGGTTTGAGCTTTATTATCTTGTCACTGTTCAACCTCTTTTTGACTGTCACATCTGAAGTGACTATCATTCGTCTTACTGTAGATTGCATTTACAAATGTCACTAAGCTACATAGTGTTCTTGTTATTGGCTACAATCTTTAGATTGCAAAATTTTGTTATTACCTACAATGTCTCAATCTTTCTAGTATTGTAACCTCACTAATCCGCTATAGTTATTGTTTATGTTTCTATGGAGGCCTAGGGTTTGTACCCTAATCATGCTCTTACCAATGCTTCTATTGTTTTTTATTAGGGCTCTCTCAATGTTGAGGGCCCTAGGGATAAGCTCATCATAATAAGTGACACATTGCATCTTTAACTAAAGGATAAATCCACACATTATTGACATTACTTGATAGTAGTTCTTACTTATTTGCTCCTTAAGAATGGGTCACTTGCTCTTACTAGCTCACTACCTCCATCGTTATAGGAAGTTTGCGATCAAGTTCAATATTCTGATTTTAGGAGTTTTAACGGTTGGAAATCATAGTAAAATCAGAATTTAATAAGTTTTGGAATTAGCATTTTAAAGAGTTTTTTGGGGTCATTAACTTTAGACTATCTTCTCTTTTTAGGGGGTGGTTGCATGCCAAAAATTTTTGAGGTGTAAAATATCAAATTATTAGATTATATTACTGTTGTTTATGAATAAAATTATTGCGATTAACTGAGTTTGATATTTTTTGAAGATCTAAATAGTCAAGAAGCTTGGTAAAGAAAAATCATGTTAGATAATATTAGTCCAGAACAAAATGAAGAGACACTTGATAGATTGTGGGCTAGATTGAAAAGAAAGGGTGATGAGAAATGTTATTGTCCTTGCAATAATTGCAAGGGCTTAAAGACGAAATGAATTTTAATCACAACAGCTGAGATACATTGTAGGCAACATGGTCACATTGAAGGGGGGCATGATTATCGTCCATTAGTAAGTTGTTCATTATATGTGTTTATATTGATTGAATTTGTAAATTTTTATATCATTTTAACATTATATATATATAATCACTTGATCATGATCATGGTTTATTTGTGTCTATCATTATTATAAAGTTGGGACACCCTAGGGTAGATGATATGGATTATCACAGCTCGGAGAATGAGGTTTTGCAAGCAGACGAACATGGAGCTATGAATATTGAAGATGAAGTTAATGATCCTATGGAAGAAGATGATCATGTGCTAGAAAACATAGTTGAAGATGATGGTACAAATACATTGATCCATGATACATTTAGTGGCAGAACTAATCATGATGATCAAGATAACTTTGATGATGTTCATGATTTACATGTAATTGAGAAGGCATATGAGCCCCTTTATGAAGGCTCACAAACAACTCTTCTCTCTACTATATTGTTGCTATTGAACTTGAAGGTTATGAATGGTTTATCAAACATAGCAATCTCATGGATGTTAAGGTATGTCATATATGTCATCTTTTTTCATATATTTTAATTGTTGTTAGTTCATCACTAGTAAATAAATGATGAAATATGTACCATTAATATTCTTTATATGAAAAAATTATTTTTTGTTGTAAATTGATTGGTAAATTTTTGTTACCACCATCAAATATTTTACCTTGCTTATACTGAGATTTATGTGCCATTATGAAAGATATCAGAATGGAGTATCAAGCAATAGATGCATGTCCCAATGATCATATTATATATCATAAACAACAAGAATTTGCAAAAAAATCCTAGAATGTCATATTAGTAAATATCGAATAAATCAACTAACAAAAAAGGTGTCTCGCAAGGTTCTTCGTTATATTCCCATTATTCCACGTATGCAATGATTATTTAGGTGCGAAAGCTTAGCGCAATTTATGGATTACCATGCATGAAATAGAAGTGGACATGACATTCTTTGAATTCTTACGGATGGTTATGCATTTAGGGACATGGAGGAAAAATGGCCACACTTCAAAGAAGAACCTCGTAATCTCAGGCTTTCATTAAAAGCAGACGGTGTCAATCCATTTGGAGAGCTGAGATCTATTTACTCAGTGTGGCCTTTTTTTGTTATCAACAATAACCTTCCTCCATGGATGTCAATAAAGAGGGAGCACATAATGTTGTCAATGATTGTTCCAGGTATTTGTTTACATCAATTTTCTTTAACGTAGTAGCATCTCATTTGTTGCATAATGACTTATATTTTTTTCATTCAATAGTCATGTACATTAATTTATATATATTGCAGTAAAATGGTTATAATAATTATGTAATGTTTATTGTTCATTCAACTAGGTAAGTACCAAGTTAAAGATATGAATGTTTATATCGAGCCTCTTATCTACGAGTTACTAAAGTTATGGAATGGCGTCACTATGTATGACGTCTCTAGACCAATAGGACAAATACAATTTCAATTCCATGCAATGCTTGTATGGACAATTCATGATGCCTCAGGGCTAACACATTTTTGTCGTATGTTATAACATTCGACTGCACTTTAACAATAATTAATTTGATGAAGTAGATATCATGCATGTTTTTAAAATAATCTATTCATTATATATAATTATAAAAATTGACATATTTAATCCTATTATATATGATCTTGCAGGTCTTCAAACAAAGGGAAAATTTGCATGTCCAATTTGTGGTCCAAAGATGAAATCTCATTATTCAACAAGTTTAGGAAAGTAGGTGTTTGATGAGTATAGGCACTTCCTCCATAGAAATCAAAGTATCAAACTACTGAAAAACATCTTTCAATGGGAAAGAGGAGACTACATCAAAACCAGGAAGAATGACACCTCGCCTATGGAAGTTGGAATATAATAGAATTAATTTTCAAGGTTATACATCGGATCAAATTGTTTATCTATCATATATGATATGTTTTGAATTTATATTTTTATATTGTGTTGTGTTTACTCATGTTGTAATTGAAAATGATTGTTGTTGTTAATTTGTTTAACTTATATGCTTCATGAAGGTCGTCAAGGTATTAATGGCCGGCTTCCATAGGGACTGAAAAGTTATCCCAGACAATTTAGTAGGTTGCCTTATTATGAGCGGCTACAAATTGTACATTTGTTTGATACAATGCATATAAGAAAGAATATAACAAAAATGTTATGGAAAATATTGGATGGAAGGAATGACAAAGAAAAAATTGTCAAAATTTGTAGTGACATTTAGGAAGCCAATCATGCAATGAAAAATGTCATTCAATTAAATAGCGATGGAGACCAAATTAATATAAGTGCCCTTCCTTAGTTATTAACAGAGCAGCAAAGCAATGCTATAAAAGAAGTCATACAAAAAATTCGATTTCCCATAGGATTTGCTGCAAACATAAACAATATAATAACAAAGAAAGGTGAATTTGGGTCAGGGATGAAAACGCATGATTGGCATACCTTCATTAAAGTAATTATTCTAGTATAATATATACACTTGTATAATGCATGTATTTTTCAATGTATTGTGTTTACTACTTTTGGAAAAATAATGAAAAGATCATTTTATAATTGTTGCAGTACGTTCTACCTCTATCTCTCCCAGACAACTTTGACAACAATATCGAGCAAGTTATATATGATCTTGAAAAATACATAAGGTAAGTAGCGAGATTTGTTAAATTCAGTGTATACATCTTATAATTGTCATTTGTTTTACTTGTTATGCTTATTATCTTTGTATATTTTTGTTAAATCTCATTAATATATTTGTGTCTTGAATCACTTGTAGATGGCTATCATCTAAAGAAATCCATAAAGAAGATATAAATTATTGGAAGAGAAAAATTTCTCATCTAATGTGTGAAATGCAAAAGTGTCTACCTTCAACATTTTTCAATGCACAAGAACACTACCTCATACACCAAGTTGAGGAGATTGAACTGTGTGGACCTGTACACACAAGGTCAATGTGGATGGTTGAGAGACACTTGAAATTTTTGAAGAATTTGGTTAGACAAAGAGCACATCCTGAGGGTTCTATAGTGGAGGGATATATGGTATACTAGACCATGGTGTACATTAGTAAATATCTTCCCAAGTTTGCAGCAAAGATCCATGTAGATCACATTTGAGATCCCAACTCCATTAACAAATTCAAAGGCGAGTACCTGATGGGGAAAGGTAGATTGAGGAAAGTGAGAGGTAATTATAAGATGGTCGAAGATTAATTGGAATACATTTTACATATGGTTTTTATGTATATTGTACTTATTTAATTTTTAATCTTCAATATACATTAATTATAAATTAAGGTCGTATATTGTGGTATTTAACTAATTATATGTCATTTGTGAATTTCAATTTTTTTTGATACAGTTGGTCGAGAGTGGGATGCACTACATTTGTACATCACCAACAATCTTGATTGGATGATGGTATGGATTGAACAATGTCAACAATCTAGTCATGCATTAACATGGGAAGGTGTGGCTTCATTGGTTAAAGAAGCTCATCGCAATGGAGATTCCAATGTCATACAAAGGGAAATTTATTTAACATATGGTTTAAGAGATAAACAGGTATGCATAAATATATTAATCACCCATATTATTTAATTATTTTCAAGTATATTGATGTATATATATGTTGAGATTGTTTTCTTTGCATACATTCAGCCAAAAATAAATATGTTTATCAACTGATGATATTGCAATAATTTTACATGTTTGACATATTGCAAGTGAAACACCACAAGGCTATGTGGTGCAATGGTCATAAATTTTGAATCAAAATGTTGGATGACATGAAGAAAACTTGTGATTCTGGTATAACTGTAGTCTTTCAGGTGACTAATGTTTCATCTAGAATGACATACATCGAAAGTCACCGGAAAATGCGATACTATGGGATTTTGGATGATATCATGAAGTGTGACTTTAAGTCCTTTAGATTAACAATTACGTTAGTAGTCCTATGATGGGGCTACGATTGAATGAAAATGATCCTGAGAAAATTGTTATTGAACATGATAATGGATTTTCCATGGTTAATACAAGGTCGATCGAGTGAGCTGGAAATGAGCCCTATGTTCTTCCAAGCTAATGTGAGCAGGTATTTTACTCAGAGGTTCTAGGTAAACCGGGTTGGTCATTTTTTGTTAGACATGATAGATCCAAAGGCCCGGTAAAAGAGTATAATGTAGTGGAAGAAGAAGATACTAAAGAACTAGAAGATGATGTAGATGATGGTCAGGATCAACAGTTAGTTGATGATGTCCCTAACGAAGATGTCGAAAAGGAGGAACTAGATCATGATGATGTGGGAGTTAATGTTCATGAAGATGATATCTGTGTGGATGATAACATTATGTGATATAGATTGATGATATTGATGATGATATGGCGATCCTTACAATGTAAATTTGGATTGGATGGTCTGAGACAAAGGTTGGATGAAGAAGAAGATCAATGACATTTGAAATGTATAAGTTATGTGATTATATTATCTATTTGATATTAATTTATTGATAGAATTATATTTGACTTATGTGGTTACATAATTAATTCATGATGTTTTTTATTTTTATGCCATTACATAATTAATTTAATGATGTAATTTTTAATTTTTGAAAGGTCAAAAAATTAAAAAATTTCAATAGTGATGTTAACAACCTTGAAATTAGTGTGCTTCATGTTTCATGTGATCATAAAACATTAAAAATTCAGTTGTAGAGGTGGTTGTTCAGTGGTTGACATGTATGTTGGTTCTTTTTACAATGTAACCAGGTTTGTCTTGTAATCTACCTATGGAATTGCCAATTCCAATCAAGGTAGCTCAAGGACCTGGACCAACTGACGAGGACTTTAAAAGCCTCCTACACTTCGGGCTCTGCAAGACTCGAGAGGGTGATCCCTTAATGTGTTTACAACCTCTGCACCATTATTATAAACAACATTAACAATAGTAGATGATCTCACCTAATAGCTCAACATGATAAGATAATATCAACTAGAATTGCTGTTCATAGACAATATCAACTATCTAGAGTGTGAGATAACTAAACACAATCCATTGTATAAGATAGTCAATGATTTACAATTTGTAGCAAGCTCTAGGAAAAGACAAAAAAATACTGAACTACACTAATAATTACAACTTAGATCAGTGCCATATATCCATTGTAGGAGTCAAATTCATAAGCATCTAGAGGTTTATAACAAATTTAATGCATCACATATAAGATCCCTGACAATATTGCATTACAATTTCATCAGTATGCATTCTAACCCAGGACTACTTATCAAATCTTTATACAACACATATCCACCTATAATCCCATTGAAACATTTTAATTAATTCGTTGAATTAAAGCTAAAATAGAATCATACACACCACAACAGTGAGATGGATAAAACAACCCTTAGTTATTTCATTCAAAATTTATATATGCATGTACAATAGAGAGACATGAGCTCAAATTTTCATTTCAACTCAAATGCTAGTACTATTATACAACATTAAATCTCTATGAACTCAAAACTTGTTACAAAATGACTCAAAACCTAAATTTCATTTCTCTAAAACCATCGGACTTTACAATTCGTTCTGCAACTTCACCTAGACTTGACAAAAATTATCTAACTTGCTAACCTGTACTTCTAGCCTTGAAATCCTTCTTATAGAAAATGAAGGAGCAAACAAGCACCAGGCCAAAAAGTACACCTGTCACCAGTCAATTGGAGCACTTGGTGATATTCCAAAATTTGTTACAACAACCACCACCTTGAAAAATATTCTTGTTCATCATATCAGTTGAGGAACGTTGATGTAAAAAACCACAAAAAAACCACACCGAGAAATCTGTCAACACAAAACTGGAACTGTTGCAACCGCAACATCTAGTCTGCCACCTGTTAGTAGTTCGCTCCTTTTACTCCTCCAAAATCAAATATTTAGTTACCAAATTATGGTACTCATCATCAGTTGGCCAGTCAAAATTAATTACCTCATCCACCTTGGTATTATAAGGTGTGTATTTTACTGCTACCTGATTTGCATCCCTTTCAAAAGATTCCAAAAATGAGCTGGTACTAATGATTTTTTCCATACAGCTCACCAACAAATCATAGTCTGAGTCATCACAAATTGAATTGATTTGATCATTGATGGCCTCACTTGATTGATCCCGCCATTGTTGAAATGACCTAATTTTCCTATGCTCATTAATTATATCGGGTAACAATGTGTTACCCCAATCATTGAAATTCTTCACCAATTGCCTAATCTTCCTACTCAAGTCATCTGGTAAGGTCTGAAAACCTTGCAATGATTTTACTAACACATGAGTGGACTTTAATGATTGGGGACTATTATTCATATCAAATCTTGAGGCCTTATACATGATATCTAGATCACTGGCCCTAGGGATCCAATTTTCAATTATTGGTATCACTACTTCCTAATTCCTATCAATATTATTTATTGCTACTAACAACAAAGAATATAAAGAATGCATAGATAGCAATTTTCTATCAACCTTTTCATTTAAATGCCTCAAAACAGTAGTAACAATTTCCTTTTGCTTTAAGAGAGATCCCTCATCACTTTTCTTTAATGATTCCTACAATTCATTAATTTTTTGCAAGAGATGCTTCTTTGTAGGATTGATAGAGCACTCTGTTTCTTCTTGAACTTCCTCTAAAGAAAGGGTGAGGACAAGATTCTGACTAGGAGATCCTGGTGTGGAAACAATTGGAGAAGTAGGAGGCACTGACCCTACTATGGAAGGTAATGTAATGGTTCTTGGAGCACTTAATGTCTCCCCAATTTGCTTATACCTAAACCTCTCCACTTCAGTTTGCAACTCAACATTTTTCTGCTGCATCTTGTTGTACTCCTCAATCAAAAGGTTATATTTTTCCATTAAGGTCTTCCTTTCAGCTTCCTCCCTTTTAGCAATCTTTTGGGCCAATTTGGCGACATTCATAGTCAAATTAGTGGCCTTAGTAGTTGAGGTATCTGAAGCTCTCTTTATTATCAATCCTCCCTTGAAATTTGGATTAATATCAGAAACATCTAGTTTTCTCCCTTGTGGGGCCAATGCCCAAATTGCTAGAGTTTCATATTCCTCACTGAAAGCAGAGTTTTGCAATGTTGCCTTGACCTCTTCTTTAGAGTCTTGAAAGGGATTCTTAAACTTCATAATAGCATTAAAGGCTACTGCATCTACAATGTCCCATTCAGGCAGAATTAATACACTAGCTTGACTCACTAGTTTTCTTCCTTCTTCAGGAGTGATGTTCTTGAATTCTTCCATTAATTTAGATTTGACCTCCTCATCATTCTCCTGATCTGACCTGTCAGGCCTTAGTTCTCTTCTCTTCCTACATTTATCTTGATACTTTTCAAACTTCATCCTCCATACCAATTGCAAGAATACATGATTTTTTACAAATGTATTGTCATCTAGAAACTCCTTGTATGCCTCCATTCTTGCATCTTATACACTTTTACCTTTCATATCTAAATCAGATAAAACTAATTCAGCTGGCCTAGGAGGGGAAGGCACACCAACTTGCATGTCGATTAGTAACAATAAGCACATCCATTAGATCCTCCTATGGTTGATAAATTCTTTGCCTCTTAGGGCTTTTCTTAGATGGTGGTGATGAGGTATTTTCTTCTGGAGATGATTCTAAATCAATAATTTTGATTTCCTCAGACATTTTGAATTTTGGACTTGGTTGTGGAGGCACTTCCATAATCTGTTTTTCTTTTCTGTCCACTTCTTCATCACTGCTACTATCTTTTTTCCTCCTGTAAATGGGCCACCTTTTCATAGGCTGGTATGCTGGCCTTGTTTCAATTGGTCTAGAACCTTGCTCTTGTACACCTAGACTCAATTCTAAATTTACCTTTTTTTTTTCCTCAATGTGCCCATAATTTCCTTGAAGTTTCCCATCAGAAAATCAATTTTCTTATGGTGGGGACTGAACTCCAACAGTGGATCATATTTTAGATCCATTTTGTGCACAACATCTAGTAGCTTACCATAAGCTATCCATTTCTCCTTGTTCAACTCCTATCTATTCAAATCAAATTCATTTCTAATCAAGTCTTCAGAGAAATTGAACTCATGCACAAATTTTCTAGCTTTTATTCTTTGTCTGAAAAGAGCAAAGAAACCCTCAAGATCATGTTGCTGCTTTGGTCCACAAATCAAATGGTAATCATGAAAGAAATTATCAAAATGTGTCCACCCTCCCTTTGAAAATACAAAATCAGACACCATCAGATAACTGGAAAATGTTCCTTACCTCCTTCCAGCTGGAGGTTTTCCCATGAATACAACCTATTCCAAGTACATAGTTTCAAGAAATCCCACCTTTGTGGCATTACTGTATGGTAGTATATGAGGCCCCTCCTAAAAACCATATACTCTCAAGACAATGTTGAATGGGTATGGGATAATGTCACCCCAGTTATGGTAAACCTTCAATTTTGGCTTCCTCTCCTTTGGCCTAAGGAAATCATGTAATTTCTTA
>VDFB02100530.1:0-59394 GCA_007258455.2 Sequoia sempervirens | reverse complement strand
TAATACAATGAACTACCTTGAAGCTGGTTCTGAACCTTGATTGCTTAATGTAGGATTTGATCCAATAGTACCATTATCTGGAGGAGGTCCCACACCCCACTTCCCTTCCAATTCTGAAGGTTCAACAACATGAAATCCTCCATCAGTCATTCCAAGAGCGAATTGATTTGGTTCAGATGGATGTGATGCAATTACTAGAGGATAGACACTACACAAATAGTCAAGAATACATTAAATCATAAAATGCTTGATCCATTTATTCCTAAATCACTTAATTTTCCTCCCTGAGCCAACTTACCTATTCATGCCTGAAGGTAAATATGCAAAAGGTGCAATACAACATCATGGCCTCAAGCTCTTTGCATCAAATACTCCTACTGCACCATCACAAAAGCTTGCAAATAATAGGAGCCTGTCACATGAATATATTGCACTTGAAATGGGAGCAGATAGAGAGTCATGAGGTATCCATTGTAGTGCAATAAAATGTGATATCGATCATATGGTCATATACAGAAGGTAGCTAACATCATAATCACTTGCTAAATTTGAATTCCCAACTGCTGACAAGGTCTTACATAATGCAAACGGTCCAACTTAGAAGCATCATATAAAGCAAGTTGGCTCTCATGAACAACCAACAAGTGAACTTGATCATTATGGAACTGTACTCTTGTATCCCCAACAGGTGGTGATGATCTTCCTAGCTGTACTTGTATAATTTTTTTTTTTTCTTCTCCCATCTATCTGTGCTCCAGACACATAGCTACCAAAATGTTGGCCAAACATTTATAAATAAGAATCTATAAGAATATGAATATACAAAATGGGATGGAAATTGATTTAGAAAAAAAAGGCATACCTGGGCACCGGCCCCAGAGGATACCAACACATTCAATGAATGTGATAATGTCAAGCCTGCAATTTTATTTTGGTGGCCCTTAAGATTTGTTTTACTAGTTTAGTTCAAACAAGTTTTGAAAAGACACAAGTTAGAGGCCACCATTTTTAAGGATGCACTAAATGGGGAAAAAAGAAAATGTTACTTATTAGAGACTCATTGATAGCACCTCATAAAATCGAACATTTTATATCTATATTGTTGAATCTTCCATCCAATTGCAATGTTGTTATTATACTGGGGGTGAAAATCCAAAAAAGTGGTTACAGGAGGAGGTGCCATGAAAGTAGTCATGACTTGCTATAAACACTCATTAGCAAAAATTCCACAAAATATTTTCTTCTCAAAACATTGGTTAGATATAGGAAACAAGAAACTTGATGAGGAACCCAATTAAGAATATAACTTCTAAATTGACCAACTCAACAATCAAGTTTGCAAGAAACATATTTTGAAATTATAAAACCCGTGAATCTGAAATTGTAGCTACAAATACGAGGAAATTTTGTAATTAAACAGATGCACCTTAAATGTCATCATATTGAATAGGGATACCTTTCCACCAAAGGAAAACATTACATAGGAATCATTCTTATACAAAGCTATGCAAGCATCAACTTCTTTTGGATTCATGCCACTAGTATCATTAGTCATAACAATCCCACTAACTGGCTGCCACATCTATGGTTGAACATTGACAGTAGATTGTAGAAGAGACCACTGTCTTAGTCACTTAAGAGACAATTTTCTAAGAAACATAGATAAATTATTTAAGCATTAAAGAGTGTTACCTTTCTAGATGGATTTTTCTCATTTCATGGATATTTCCACAGTTTGTGGAGTGCATTTGATGCCAATGTTAAAACAACAGAACCGAAATTGGTGTATATCAGTCTTTTAATCTACAAAAGACAATAGGTTACTACTTGTATCAAGAAACAATGTACAATGCTAATTCTACTTTCATTATGCTTTTATGACAGAGATGAAATCTTACCTTGCTTGAATGCATCACATTTGGTAACCTTGGAGACTTACACTAGACTTGATCAGTAATTTCAGTCAATTTCCAATTCTTGTTCTTTTCTTTAGAATCCTCTAAAATCCTTGGCTTAACATCTGTTGTCTGATTACTATTTATATTATTCTACATGTCTCAAATGTAAATTTTTGTAGCTCTCCATAGTGAAATACGCTGACACAGTTTGATAACGGTATAGTTCTAGTTTCTTTGCATCTTCAAACTATCCAAAGTGAAATAGCATTGCACTTCATAACAGTTCCACCTTTTCTGACCACATCTACTTTAGAACTGTTCCAATTTTTCCCCATCTACCACTATCATCGCAACTATGATAGTGGAACTGGATTAATTGCCCTTATCAGTCCAAACTTTGTAGCCAATTATATTTCAGAAAATTCATTTTGTAAGTATCTAAAATAAATTACAAATATTTTGTGAGAGAAAATAAATAAATAAACAAACTAAGATATTTGTTTTATTTCTTTAAACTTAGAAGAGATTTAAAAGTATATATATTAAATTTCATTTAAATAATAAAAAAGAGTGTAAATATTTAATCATAATAATTTAATTTTAAAATATTCTTCTAGTTTTGTAGGCACGCCTCTTCCTTTATGATGTTTCCAACTTAGGTAGTTATTTTAAGCATCTTTTCAATACCAATTCAAACTTTGTGAAAGGAAAAATCAAGTAAATAAAGGTAATTTATAATTTACATGATATACAATTTAATTGAAATAATAAAATAATTTCATTACATATTGTATTATATTTAATATTTGATATAATATAAAGAATAAATACATTTTTTATTCAAAAAAATATAATCAAAGTAGAGAAAAAAACAATAAAAGACTATATTCATGAAGTGAGAAAAAGTAAAGAAATTAGATTTTTTTAGTTTTAATTACAACTTAGATTTTTTTCATCAAGTTATATTATTTTTTTTGCCCCATCTGCCACTATTATTGCAACTATGATAGTGGAACCAGATTAATGGCCCTTATCCATCCAAACTTTGTAGCCAATTATATTTCTAAAAATTCATTTCTAAAATATGTTTTGTTATCTAATTTACATGTGTACTTTAATAATACACAAATATTTGTTAAATAGAACATAAAAATGATCTCTCATTCATTAAGAAACGACTTATTAATCACTAGTTAAAGCACAGGGGGTGCCTATAGTTCCTTAAAATAGGATCTTCCAGAAAGATATCTCTAAGCGTATTTTATATATATTATTAAATATATATATGCTAGTAAATAATCTTATTTCAAAAATTAATAAAACTAAAATATGCATTAAATAATTATGAAAAAAATTGTGTGCACTAGATATTGGTGTTACCAATTTATATTTAATAAATTGTAATTCCATGCCCTTTTTAAAGAAAATTATATGTTATCAAATAAATGTTTTAAATCTTTTTGTTCCAAATCCATAGCAAAAACTTAAAATGAATTATTAAATGTCTATTTAAATACATAAAATGTAAGATGTAAATGATTTGAACTATTGGTTTTGTAATTATAAAGACAATTTTTGTAGAACATATCTTTATTCTATATGATGCATCGAATGTGTAGTTTTGACATTTTCTTAGAAAGAGTGTTTATTTAATCAAAATAAATATTGTTGAACTTGTTCAAACTGAAAACCTTCTAAAAATTTGAAGTTAATATTGTTTGTGTAAATGCAAATACAAATAACATCTAATAAATAATTCTACTCTATGCAAGTATAAATAATTTTTTTAAAGAAAATAGTCAGACAAAAAATTTAATTATTGTAAAAATCAATACATTTTTTTATTAAAATATAAATATTTTAAAATATAAAATTAAAATGCATAACAATTTATAAATTGTTTAAATTAAGCTTAAAATTATTTATATTTAAAAAATAAAATAAAATGCATAACAATTTATAAATTGTTTAAATTAAGCTTAAAATTAACTTTGATGATACTATTTATAAAAATAAAAATAGATAATATTAAACTGCTTCAAAAGAATTAAGCATTAGAAAACTGGAAGTATAGGTAAGACAATGAACTTCAAAAGAAATGTGATCCTGAAACTCACATTTCAATTGATCAATCTAACACAGACTTAATTCTTTTGTATTAGGCATTACATAGACAAATTTACCAAATCATGTTGTAGCTTTTTTTGGTTTCATAAAAGAATAAGTAAATACAATTTTGAACGGTAAACTTAATTCCACCATACCTCGGTAACAAATCATATTTTAAAAATTTAAGAGATATAGTTGGTTTTGGTCAATTGAAACCCTTTAATATTTCACTTATCCTTTAAAGATTTATTGCTCCATCAAATCATTGAAAATTTGAAAATTAACATCCAAAAGAATTTTAAAATGAAAATGAAAAATTAAAATTTTACCTTTTTCAAAATGACTACTGTAAACAATTAAATGATTTTCCAAAATAGCAATCTCCTAATGAATTTTAAAAGAACTGTGAAATTTTTTAAGAAAAATTATAACCTGCTCACATCTGAATTGAACAAAATTTTGGAGATTTCACTCCAATTAAATTTAATATATTTTATATGATAGGGAACATCAGACGATATTTTTTTATAGGGAAGATCAGAATATGATTAATTATTTTTTAAATGAGATGGTATTTTTCCTAATGCTGTAGAAAATATGACCTAATGTTGCATATAATAGAGAAAAGATGTTTGGCATCAAGATGCTAAAAGAAGCATATTTTTATGCATGTGTATTACTCTGTTATAACAATAAATTTATAAATCCTGTGGCTCTACAATTTTCAAAGATTGTAAAATGAAAGAAGAATGAAATAAATAAGCAAGCAATGGCTTCAATCACTAATGTAAAATGAGTGAATATTATTAATAAAAATTTATCCAAATATACCAAAAAACACAAAATGTACTACAAATGAAAATACTTCAAAAAAAAATTTGTTTCAAAAGCAGATCCTTACAGACCACCAATGATCAGACAATATCCTATTCCATGAATCTTTCCTCTTGAAGCTCTGTGGTGCAGGACAAGTGTGCTTCTATACCATGTCATGAATGCGCATATTTCACTCCTTCATACACATAATTTAACTCTTTCACACACGCAATTTGGTCTTCTAAATGAAAATATACATGTTTTCTATGCTTGAAGATGGAACGTAAGTCAAGTCTTTTGTCACGGTCGAAAGACAGACATAGTACTCATATTAAGCGTGAAGGCAATCTCTTTTGAGTGGTTTTATGAAAATGAAATTGTATTAATAACCATTAATCTGGGTGTGTAATAGTTATGTTTGAGGAGTTGTCTAAAGTTAATTAGTAATTTTTATTTTTATTTTGGTATATAATGGTGTACTATATAAAATCAATTGACAGGTTTTTAAAAAAATAAATTGTGTGGAAACAAGTTTTTTATTAAAAAATTGCAGTTTTGTATTTGATTATTTATCCATTTGTATTAACTTTATCTATTACTTAATATTTAAATTTTAGTCTCTTAAATTACATCCTTGGATTACACAAAACCCCAAATAAAAATTATATAAAAGTGATCCTCTCTCTCAACCTCCTTCCCTCCATCTCTTTTACTCTCTTTCTCTTCATTTGTCTCTCCTTTCTCTCTATTTCCCTCTTTCACGCTCTATCTCTCTACCTCTCTATCTCTCTATTTCATAAATATCTTCAAGTTATTTAAAGTAGGTGAAAGAGCATAGGCTACTAATAGGTCCACCTTGAGATCGTCTCTTTGTCTTCCTAGTTTCTTCCCCACCCTAACTCTTGAAACCAACCCAAATAGACACATATACTTTCAAGGTTGTTAAAGTCCTCTCTTCATTAAACAAGTCAAAGAATCAACAAAATCTCATTTTCAGACCCGTAAATCAGAGTTTCAGTAGAAGACACTTGTTTAGTAACTTCAGGTGCACACTTCAAGTTTCATTCATTTTTGTTTAGCTTTGCATCCATTTCTAGTTCATTATTGCAATACACAATGTGTTTTCAAAAATGTTGTTTTTCTATAGTTTTTATTCATTAGTCAAGTAATCTTACTAGTTTCTTGCATTTAAACATCACATCTAGGAATTTTGCATCCTTTTTCCATCCACATCACACTAATCTTTGAATGTGAACATTACCATTTTTTACCCATCTTTCTCCTTTTAGGTGAAAAACCCTAGAAGTGATAGAAAGCAAGTGGGTCCAAAATATCTATGTTCCATTTTGTTGAACCTGCTTTTTTTATTACTGTCTTGTCTGATTTGGAGTCCATCATACATTTAGCTTGCATTCATCTTGCATTAGGGTTTACATGAAGTCCTTTGCATGATAGGTTTCAAATTTTGTATTCATAAAAAGTGCATTAAGATTGCATTTTTGGCATCTAATTTCATGTAACTTTTTTGGATTTCTGTATTTTTCATTTAGCTTCGCATCATAGCACTCAAAATTCATAAATATTAGTCAAAAAAATTTAAAATTTTTGAAAAAAGTCCATAATGGGACTCATTCGCCACGCTAGGTGAACCAGTCCCTTTTCACCCCTAAGACAATCTTGTACAGAGCTGAAAATATTATTTTTAGGCTTTTGATTGTTGTCCTCAGTTATCTATATCACCTGGTTGAATTTTTGTAACATACATTTCACTTAGAATAGCTCATTTCATGCAATGTTTAATTTCACTTTTGCATTCACAAGATATCATTTTTTGATAGTTGCATTGTGTAAACAGACACTTAAAAACTAAAAATTGCATTGCATTGTGAGTTCTTTCATTTTAACATGTTTTCTTTCAAAAGATATGCTCTTGATTTGATTAAACATGGATTTTATAAGCGTAATATCTCCTTTTATGAGTTTTCTTTTGACTACCATAATAAGGACTTTAAGAAACAATCCATTAATACAATCCTTAATCTTACATTACCCATTGGTGAGAATGAAAATGTAGACAATCATAACATATATACTTGTTCTTCCTCTGATACCTTTCCTATTAGTGATGAAGGTATTTTGGTGCAAGAAGTTACAAGCCTTGAAGGTCTTGATTTTCCATTTCTTTATTCCCCTTTGGATGACCTTACACAACAAGAACATGAGATCATAGACACATTCCTCAACATCACCTTACCAAGTCTCCATGCTCAAGAAAATCACACTTGTTCATCTCCTAATATCCCTCCTCAAAGTAACAAGGATAGGTTGGTGTTACAAGATACTCCTATTAAGAATCATGACACCCTTGATCCCCCCTTCCCTAATTTCTTTATCCTATGGGAAGATCTATTTGCAAACCATAGTGGTTCTTCTCTTGATACCTCCTCCACTTGTGATGAAGCTACTTTACAAACCTCAAACTTGGATGAACATATTAAAATCTCTCCTAGTAGGGTAGATAATATGGAACAAGAGAATGAGACCTTAATGACAATAGACACTCAACTAACACCTTCTCAAAATCGCCCCCCTCTTCATAATCCCATCATTGATCATTCCTCTATTCTAGGTGATGAAGTTATTGTAGAACCAAGCCTTACTTTTCACGCACATGTGGCTTGTTTCTCTCCTCAAAACTTTCCTCCTAGGGAGAATATCATGTTGCTCCAATATGACAACGCTAGTCCTGTGTCTTCTTTCACTCAACATTTGGTTCTTGATTTCTCACTTAGAGATACATCAAAACAAGACTATTGAGGATATCAATAAACAAGTGTCCTTTACATCCCCTTTGCTCAATGGACCACATACATATCTTGTAGGAAATCTTAAAAACCCTCTCATCGCTTACCCACCTTCATTCAACCTCACTAATCTCACACAACACACTTCTAAATCATCCTTACTAACTAATGGTCTTGAACATCATCCTTCCCAAAACATTCAAACTGTCATCTCACAAAATGATCATGATTTGAATTCATTAGATTTTGTATCCTCCTATACTAGAGAAAATAAAATCTCGCAATCTGAAGATTCTTGCATAAGTATGACATCCAATGCTAAGCAAGATGTATATTTGAAACAAATAACAGGACCACCTTCTTCTCTTGATCAAGAGGGTATCTTGTCAAGACTTCTCCAAGATAACTTGATCACCCTCCCTCCTAGAACTCAAATGAAATGCTATTCCAAGACTTCCTTTTGTGCATATCATAGAGTTCATGGTCACTCCACTAATGAATGCATTGCTTTGAGTCGTAAAATACAACATTTTCAAGAGTTTGGTATGCTTCCATATATGGGGGCACCTTATTCCTCTAATTGATATTTATTTTCACTCTAGCATGCATTTCATTAATCATTTTGGCTCACCTTTGTCCTGCACTGAGTGGGGGCAACGGGTTTACTGGCCTTGTCCTCGTATGTCACTTGTGGTTGCCTCCTTTGGGCCAGTTGTTAACCTTTCATGAACACATAAGAGCAAGCTTGGGATGTGGACGACATGCCTTAAGTTGGCTCACATATGACATACTTCTCTCTTTCATGATGTAGCTTCTCAAAAACATGACTTGGCATAGGGCTTTCCGAGTAAGCTCTCATGTTCTCCTTCTACTTTAAACAAATTTCTCATATGTAGTACAGGTGCTCACAACTACTTTAAAGTGGGGGCATGTACATCACCACTAACATTTCATTGTGCGATTTTATTTTTCTTGTAATTTCTTCTCTTGGAAACATTAGGCATGATGTTCGCCAAGATGAGGCATTGCACGAACAAATCAAAATCCCTTTGAACATTCTTGACACTATTTTTCATTAACAATGTCTATGAAGCATACAAAGTTTTGCTTACCTCATGGAGCTCAAAAATTATTTTCCTTTGTGGCACCTTATTAAAGTTATCAAGAGGTATAAATTTGATATGGTTGAGCGGAAATCCCACCTAGCGGCATGACTTTTTCCATAGCCACATTTGTGTTTGTGAGTGCATACCAACTAACGTATGTATCAAGTACCTTTTGGGCTTTCTCACGCCACAAACAATCAGAAGTTCTGTGTCCCCAAAGTGATTACACATTTCCTTTCTAAAACAAACAAGCCTAGATCTAATCCACAACTAGTTGGACAAACAGTCAAAGCTTGATCCATCATTTCATTTTCATCTTTCTTTCTCTTACCATTGCATGATTTTGTATCTTGATGGTTTGACTTAGGATCTCTGATCTTGGGGTCTTGACCACCTCTTTTATCTTTGTCATTCTTTTTCATATGCATCTGTACACTCAAATCTCTCTTGAATGTCTACTTTAGTGTGAGTTTGAAGCAAGTTCAACCTCTCACTAAAGTGGGGGCTAAATGTGTCATAGAAAAAAGTACCCTTTGCTTGACATGGGATTAATTGGACTTAATGAGGCCTTGATTTAGGTGGTGTGAGGCATTTTATGCATCCACACTAGGTCTTGGACCCTTGAAAATTAAATAAAATGCATTTAATGATGTCTTGTGAAGGTGTTGTGAAGTGTTGTAACACACTTCTACACTTTTCTAGACTCTTCTCATTATATTTCATCTAAATATTCCCTTTTTATTCCTTATCAAGTCCTATTTTAAAGTGTTGTAAAGTCTTGTAACAAGACTTCACACTTTTCTAAGCATAATTTCACTATTTACACCTTTCCTATGCTTTATTTGACCCCTTTATGCCCTTATAAGGCTTAATTAAGTGTGTTTTTTGAATGTAAACCTGAAAAACAACATTAAATGTGACTTAATTCCTAACACCCACTTTCAAGCCCAAGGTGGGACCCATTCACCATGGGTGGCGAATGAGTCCCTCTTGGCTTCAAATTCAAAAAAAATCAAAATTCCTTTTGGGTTTTTATTCAAAATTACTTGATGTCAGCCTATGATGAGATATCATTGGGTTACTAAGGCACAAGAATGTATAAATAATTTTTTTCTCCTCATTTTACATTCTACATCTATCCCTCATTCATCTCCTCCATCTCTCATTCATTCACCATTCTCCTATCTCAAGTTAGGAAAGTTAGGGCTTTCACATTGCAAGTCATCTATTAAGCTTCCTAAGACATCCAAGGGCTTATTCTACATGTTATGCTGCAAAATTTCAAGATCAATTATCATGGAAAGGTAATCTATTCCATTTTATCATCATTTTTGTTTAATTACCTAAAAGGGGTTTGACCAAGCCAAACCCCCATGCCCTCACATTCAACATTTCTTCTTCTCTTCTTGTGTGTTTGCACATTTAGGTCCCTTGGAAGCTTGGAAACCACTGAAGATCAAGTTGCAAGGTTGTTAAAGTCCTCTCTTCATTCAACAAGTCAAAGAATCAACAAAATTTCATTTTCAGACCCATAAATCAGAGTTTCAGAAGCAGAAACCTGTAGAATATCAAAGTGTAGATCGGAAGCTCTAGAATCCACTTTTGAAAATCTAGAATTTCAAAAGTGGACTCATTTTCCATGGGTGTAAAATGAGTCCCATTTCTAGGTTAGTTTTGTGTTTTTTGCATTTTCTGACACCCTTTTGACAGAAACAGATTTCGGCTCAGTTTACCAGAACTGGGACTGATTCACCCAGAATGGAAAATTAGTCCTTCCAGGCCTGAAAAACATCATCAACAACATTTCAAAAGTAATTTCCAGTCTCCTTCAAGCTTTCAAGTGTACACTTCAAGTTTCATTCATTTTTGTTTAGCTTTGCATCCATTTCTAGTTCATTGTTGCAATACATAATGTGTTTTCAAAAAAGTTGTTTTTCTTTAGTTTCTATTCATTAGTAAAGTAATCTTATTAGTTTCTTCCATTTAAACATCACATCTAGGCATTTTGCACCCTTTTTCCATCCACATCACACTAATCTTTGAATGTGAACATTAGCATTTTTGACCCATCTCTCTCCTTTCAGGTGAAAAACCCTAGAAGTGATACAAAGAAAGTGGGTCCCAAAAATTTATGCTCCATTTTGGTGAACCTACTTTTTCAATTACTCTCTTGTCTAATTTGGAGTCCTTCATCCTACATCTAGCATGCGTTCATCTTGCATTATGGTTTACATGAATTCCTTTGCATGATAGGTTTCAAATTTTGTATTCATAAAAAGTGCATTTGGATTTCATTTTTGGCATCTAATTTCATGTAACTTTTTTGGATTTCTGCATTTTTCATTTAGCTTTGCATCATAGCACTCAACATTAACAAATATTAGTTAAAAGTCCATACTGGGACTCATTTGCCACCCTGGGTGAATCAGTCCCTTTTCACCCCTGAAACAGCCTTGTACAAAGCTAAAAACAATTTTTAGGCTTTTGATCAAGTTTTCCTTAGTTATCTATATCACCTGGTTGAATTTTTGTAGCATACATTTCACTTAGGATAGCTCATTTCATGTATTGTTTAATTTCACTTTTGCATTCACAACATATCATCTTCTGATAATTGTATTGTGTAAACAAACACTTAAAAACTAAAAATTGCATTGCATTATGAGTTCTTTCAATTTAACATGTTTTCTTTCAAAAAATATGCTCTTGATTTGATTAAACCTAGATTTTATAAGCGTAATATCTCCTTTTATTAGTTTTCTTTTGACTACCATAATAAGGACTTTAAGGAACAATCCATTAATACAATCCTTAATCTTACATTACCCATTGGTGAGAATGGAAATGTAGACAATCATAAAAAATATACTTGCTCTTCTTCTAATACCTATCCTCTTAGTGATGAAGGTATTTTGGTGCAAGAAGTTACAAGCTTTGAAGTTCTTGATTGTCCATCTCCTTATTCCCCTTTGGATGGCCTTACACAACAAGAACATGAGATTATAGACACATTCCTCAACATCACCTTACCAAGTCTCCATGCTCAAGACAATTACACTTGTTCATCTCCTAATATCCCTCCTCAAAGTAACAAGGATAGGTTGGTGTTAGAATATACTCCTATTAAGAATCATGACACCCTTGATCCTCCCTTCCCTAATGTCCCTATCCTATGGGAAGATCTATTTGCAAACCATAGTGGTTCTTCTCTTGATACCTCCTCCACTTGTGATGAAGCTACTTTACAAACCTCAAACTTGAATGAACATATTACAAGCTCTCCTAGTAGGGTAAATAATATGGAACAAGAGAATGAGACCTTAATGAAAATAGACACTCAACTAACACCTTCTCAAAATCATCCCCCTCTTCATAATCCCATCATTGATCATTCCTCTATTGGTGATGAAGTTATTGTAGAAGAACCAAGCCTTACTTTTCAAGCACATGTGGCTTGTTGCTCTCCTCAAAACTCTCCTCCTAGGGAGAATATCATGGTGCTACAATATGACAATGCTAGTCTTGTGTCTTCTTTCACTCAACATTTGGTTCTTGATTACCCTCATTTAGAGATACATCAAAAAAAGACTGCTAAGGATATGAATGCACAAGTGTCCCTTACATCCCCTTTGCTCAATGGACCACATAGATATCTCGTGGGACATCTTAACAACCCTCTCATCCCTTACCAACCTTCATTCAACCTCAATAATCTCACACAACACACTCCTAAATCATCCTTCCTAACTAATGGTCTTGAACATCAGATGTCCTTCCCAAAACATTCAAACTATCATCTCACAAAACATTCAAACTGTCATCTCACAAAACATTCAAACTACTGCTAATGGGCTTCTTGCTCAACCATATCAAAGTTATACCTTTTGATAACTTTAAGAAGGAACCACTAGGAAAAATTCCAGTTCATGCTCCATGAGACGAGCAAAGCTCCATATGCTTAGAACTCATGAACAAATAGGAAGGTACCACAGGCATGCAAGTTGAGTTATGCAAGGTGGCAAAAATGTAAAATGCAAAAAAAATGAAAAAATGAAAAATGTAAAGTGTAAAATGTGAAAGATGTTCAAAGGAGTCTTGTTGAGTTCATGCAAGGTCGGTCACTTAGGGAACATTGTGCCTAATGTCTCAAAGAGAGGACCAATCAAAGAATAATATATTCACATCTCTTAGGGGATGCAGTGTGTTGCATCAGGCCACCAAGAGGAATGTAATATGCTAAGATAGATCACACTTATGAAGGACATCACACCCAATGTCATCCACAAAGTGACAAACGCATCATATATACAACAAGGCTACACTAGGAACCAAGAATGCAAATGAATTATGGTAATGTATGCCCCCCACTTTAAACGAATTGCTACACATTGTTTTGTGAGCAATTACATTGAAGTAGAAAAGGGAAAATGCAAAAAAGAAAATGAGACATGAGAGCCAATTTGGAAATCACTATCCCAAGTCATATGTTTCAAAGTTAGGTTGCGTCATGTTAACGAAAAATGAAAGAAAAATATAGGGAGTTTCCCCCCCAGAAAAGAACACACCAAACACATGAGGGATCTATGGATTTTGGGTCAGTATGTTCATTGCTACAATGTTTTTATGAAAGAGCTCGGAACTGTCATCATTCCCCAAAGCACATATAACTGGAAGAATGATATAAAAAGAGCGAAAAAAAAAGAAAAAGAAAGACTGTTTTGGGTCAAAATGGAAGAGACATTGCAGTCTCAATGCTTTGCATAATCCCCAAAAGGAAAATACAAGTGAAAATAAAATGAAAAGGCGAAAGAAAATGAAAAATCTTTTTGGTCAACATGAAGGAGACATTTCGGTCTCAATGCCTTGCATCATTCCCAAAAGGGGAACACAAAACAAAAAGATAAAAAGACAAGGACCTTTTGGGTCAACATGGAAGAGACATGGGGTGTCTCTACGCTTTGCATCATCCCCAAAAGGAAAACACAAAACAAAAACAAAAAAGCAAAGATGCACGACATATAGAAGAATAGAGATACAAATAGAGGACATGTACAACAAGAGAGAAAATCAAACGCACGTTACAGGAGAACACGATACACACAAGAAAGGAAAAATAAAAAGATAAATGCAAAAAGGCTAGCTAGGAGAATGTGAGTCAGCCATCTAACAAGTCATCTACCTCCCAATCATGTTCAGTGTAGTGCAAGGGTGGTTAACTATCCAAAGGAATAATTTCAAGTGTCGAACTAGGAGTCATACTAAATTCTTCACTTGGTGGAGAGGATTTATCTTTTAAGCTCATTGTAGATGAAGACAATGGGAGGACGAAGGGTGATTTCCAAGGAAGGATGTATCAAAAGGTGTGGTTGTTGGATTGGGTCATTTTGTTGTGATGTTTGGACTGGAATATCTTTTGGTGGGTCAAGAGAAGGAGGGTGGTCATCTATTTCTTCTGTCAAAGGTAGAGGTTGATTTTCTTTATTTTCTTCCATTTGTGACTGACGAATGAGGAGACAACGACGACGCCTGCATTCTCTAGCACCATAGTTTCGTTTAATTTTGTTTTGGAGTTGTTGAGGTGTAAGAGCAGATTGAGTAATCAAGGTTCTTTTACTTCCGAAGAGGGAAGAACAAAAGAAACCGAAGAGGATGGATCAATCACTTTCTCTTTGGCTTTAGATACTTGTTTAATGTGAGGAGGCATGACATGAGTTGTTTCATTTTTCCTTGGTTGTTTAAATGATGGCAAGGAAGTGTCTAAGGGTGGTTGGTCAGGAGGTTGTATGGTTTGTTTGATGTCAGAATCAGGTTGAAGCATGGTTTCATCTATGATAGGAGGTGTGGAAGCAGACGGGGATGTGTTATGAAGAGACAATTCAGCTAGCTTTCTAGCTTTGAACTTTTGATAGGTTATGAAAAAGAAGTCCTTTCGAGGGGTGATGGGTTACATAGGTTTAGGCCAAAAGGATTCTAAGGAAAAATTACCTTTAGAGGATAGGGGATTAAGGCCACTATGGTGTACAGTAAATATTCCATTGCCATGTGGAAACTTCAAACACTTGTGAACCACTGATGGGACCGCTTTCATTGAGTGAAGCCAAGGGTGGCCTAGCCGCTAACAAAATTGGTTGGATTGTGGAATAATTGAAAATGTTACATCTGAAGTTTTAGGTCCTATCTGTAAGGGGACTACGATCGATCCGATTGTAGGGCATGCAAAACCAGTATACATGTCTTAATCCATGCAGTTGGTTTATTATAATCATCTTGATATAGCTCATGTAATACTAGAAACTCCTCTTGGATCACATTCTCACCACAAGTGGGATCTATTAATATCCCATTAGAGGGCTTATCATAGATTCTACTAGCTATGTAAAGAGGACCATCAGGAAGCTTTTGTAGTATGTCTTTAGCAGAAAAAGTGATATCAAGAGATTTATTGTTGTGGCCCTTACGAGGCATAACGTCTATCGCACCCACAAGTTTATCCATAGGACTAAATTAGGTAATAGTTGGAGTTATATCAAGTTGTTCACTATTTGTATCAACATTCATTACATCAGTATTTGAAGGTTCGCTAGCCTTGACAAAGGAAATATTGTGTTTAGGCATGGGGTTGGTGAAAATTTGTAAATTTTGGTTAGGGGGTGCAACAGACTTATTACCTTGATCATTAACACTCACAATGGACAAATGTCCTGAATCAATGAGGTCTTGAACTAGATGTTTTAGATGCTTGCAGTGTTTAGCGTCATGTCCATTTTGGTGATGAAAATGACAATAAGCATTAGGTTTGAAGGTGGGTGGTAATGGATGGTTTGGATCAAGGGGTTTAACATGTGGCAAAGTGAGCATGTGTTGTTGAAGCAATTGGTTCATTGTGTTATAGAGGGTATCAGGTAAGGGATCGAATTGTCTCTTCGGGTCCCCATAGGTATAAGGAATTGTTGCTTTAACAATGGCCACTTGATTTGGAATTGGTTGAGTTGGTTGCGGTTGTGAAGGCGGATTGAACTGTAAAAATCCTCTATTTGGTTTGTGAATGTTTTGATTGTTGGTTTCATTGTTGTATTTAGGCTTTTTAGCTCGGTTAGAAGTGGATTTTGAATCACGACTTGAAACCAAGTTATGGTATTCACACAAGGCTATACATAAATGCATGAATCAAGGGAATTTCATCATAGTTAGTCTATCCTAAAGATTTTTGTGCAAGTTTTCAATAAACATCTTTTGTAGATGTGCATCAGGAATCTTGACATCAATTTGAGCATACAAGGATTGGTATCGTGAGACAAAATTAGTTACTTTTTTCGTCTGTATTTTGTCTACATCTCATGAGGTCAGCCATTGTCTTTTTAGGGGTCATGTGAACTTGAAAGTGACATATGAAGGAATCCACCAATTTCATTGAAGGAATAGATGGAATGATTAGGCAAGTTGGAAAACCACTCTAATGCAATATCTTTCAAGGTCTGTGGAAATTTTTTGGCTAAAAGCTTATCATCAAGGACAAAATCACTACATAAAGTTGTATAACCATTAACATGGTTGATAGGGTCTCCTTTACCTCCGTATTTCTCAAACCGAGGCATTTCTATCCCTTTGTGGCATTGGAGTGCGTAATATTTCTAATGATAAGGGGCTGCTATAGACATGATATGTGGGTGGTGTAGTTTGACCTTGACTAATGGTGGAAATTTGATGTTGCATGGAAGAAACAGTGTTAAGGAGTTGTGTAAGAACAGGGTCGGGGTAAGTGGTTTGAGGTGGAAGGGAAAATGGTGATGGAGTGTAGGTGATGTTAGGGGAAGTGAAAGGAATACTAGGGGGTGTGAAGGTGGGAAAGAAGTAGCTACATAATTAACCTAGTGCATAGTTGTGGTGACTTGTGGATTGGTATAAGTTGGTATGGATGCTATGGTTGAAGGGTGAGGAACTTGAGGTCCTCCTTGGCTTACAGGAATGTTTGCAAATTGGGTATTAGAAGAGGCATGTTTATTGTAAATCTCAAAAAAATTCTTCATAACTTGTAAGCCAACATCACTTTCAATCAAATGATGAAGGTTTTCAATTATGGGTATGGCGGTGGTGGAAATGTTTTCAAGGGACAAGTCTTGTTGTAAATGTGCAAAATCCTCATGAATATTAATGACCTTTTCTTATGGGAGGGAGTTGTTTTGGGTGTCAAAATTCATTAGATGGAAAGGTGAAGGCATAGAAGTGGTATTTTCAATGCCTAATGTACCATTGTCCATACTAGGAGTAGGAGCTCTTGAGATCCCAAGGTCCACAACAAAAGTGCTATCATGGGAGGTCATGATTCTAGAACTTTGTCTCACTAAAGTATTATCAATGGGGCACCAAACACTCATACATGTACCACAAAAGATAGGGTAATGCAAATAACATAAATTCTGCTAACTATAACAGAGAAGTAACTACAGAAAATAGAAATGCTAGAAAATGCCAAAAATGTTGTTTAAAAAGTGCAAAGGGATTGATTCGCCCAGGGTGGCGAATGAGTCCCAGTATGATGTTTTCTTGTATTTTTCAGAAATTTTAAAATCATTCTAATGCTCTACAACATGCAATTAAGGATGCAAAATGTAGTTTTTTAGTTTTTTCAATGATATGCAATGCCAAACTGAAACCTAAATGAATGTTTGACTAATGCAATATGAAAAGTCCTAGAATGCAAAAACAAAACAATATCCCAATTGAATGTTAATGAAAATGTAATCTAGGATGCAATATGTCAAATGAAATCATAAATGCAAAGTGTTCAAAATGCGGGTTCACCAAAATGAACCGTAGATTTTTGGCACCCTGCACTTCTCTAGCTCTTCTAGGGTTTTTCACCTAAAAGGAGAGAGGCAGGGCCAAAAATGCTAAAGGGTTCATTCAAATTATGAAATGTATGATGTTTTCTAAGATAAATGAAGTGAACTAAATGCAATTAAGTGATTTATATGACCGATTATGAATGCAAAACTAAGATTTAAGTTATGCTTGAAAACATAATGTGATATGCAAACAATGAACTAAAAGATGAATAAAATGTAGAACAGAAAGAAATGGGATGAAACAGAGTGTACATGGGAAAGATTTGAGGAATCTAGAATATGTAGAATGTTGTATGAGATTACTAAAAATCAATAGTGGGACTTATTTTCCCAGGGTGGCGAATTAGTCCCGCTACTGGTGAAAAATTGTCAGGAACCAATTTCTAACTGTCGGGATCCAAAATCTGACAAAATCTAGATTTTCAGTCTTAGGGTGGGACTCATTCACCACTGGTGGTGAATCATTCCTCTCTCAAAATTCTGAGAAATCAAGGGACAACTCTGCGACACCAAATCTACAAATTTCTTCTTGTTGAGTTGCCAAAGTCAATTCTACAGGAAACAGACATAAAACTTTCTCCAAGCTTGAAATAGAGTTGATTTAACTTGAAGCACCTAGTTGACTTGTTGACCACTCTTCAATCACCTAAATTCTTGTAAAATCTACATACAAAGGTCTATAAACACACATGCAAGAGGGGAAAAATGGTTGAGGGTTATCAAATAGGGGTTTTCCTTGGTCAAACCCCACTTTGGTAATCAAACCCTTAATAAAATAATGAAATGCAAGAGAATGATAAACTAACAACATGCAAATGCTATCTGATAAACTAACAACATGCAAATGCTATCAACTTACTAGACCCTTGATGATGAAAATCTGAAGTGGTGTCAATGGATGCTCCAAAGTGCTTGAATAGTGCTTGATAAGATGTTGTAAGATGCTTAAATGCTTGAGATGATGTATGAATGAATGCTTGAATGAATGGAGGTTAGAATGGATGTAAAAACACTTATTTATACAATATTGTGCCTTAGTAACCCGTTCATACCTTATCACAGGCTGACATCAAGTGTTTTTGAATAAAACCTAACAAGGAATTTTAAAAAAATTGAATTTGGAGCCAAGGGGGACTCATTCGCCACCCATGGCGAATTGGTCCCACCTAGGACCTAAAAATGGGTGTCGAGAATTATCTTGTATTTAATGTTGTTTGTCGAGCTTACATTCAAAAATACACTTAATTAAAGTATATAAGAGCATAAAAAGGTCAACTAAAGCATAAGAAAGGGGTGAATGGTGAAGTTATGCCTAGAAAAGTGTGAAATCTTGTTACAAGACTTTACAACACTTCAAAATAGGACTTGTTTAGTGATGAAAAGGTGGTTTTTAGGTAAATTGTAATGAATAAAGTCTACAAGAGTGTAGAAACATTTTACAAAACTTCACAACACCTTCACAAGATGTCATTATTTGAATTTTAGTACCTAAATATGCATATTCAAGCCATGTTACAACATAACATCAGAGAAAAATAGATCAAACATCATGAAACAAGACCTAAAAGGCCATGAAAATGACAAGGGGCCATTTTTCTATAGCACAGAGTCAAAATCTAGAGAATGGATAATTAGGATTAAGAGTTAATTAATCCAGAATTAATTAACTTGGAGGAATTAGGGGATTTGACATTTGATTTAAATAATCTAGTTTATTAAATCAAATGAGAGGACTTTAGGATACTTAATTAAATAATTTGATTTATTTAATTAAATTTGATGAACATTAGTGAGTTAATCTAATAAACGGCTTTATTTGATTAATAGAAGAATTGGATGATAATTGATCAGAATTAGATGCACTCTATTAGTTAGGATTATTTGTATGTTTACACTTTAGTGGCTATCGAGGAGACAACACCTTATCAAAGTGAGTTACCATGATTTTCCCTCGACAGAACGAAGTTCCTTTGATGTAGATGGTGCACGTTCAGAGGTTATACATTCAACAGATATCGAGGTGTCAATCAAATGTTAATAGGAGTTATGTTGGTGTCCCTTCGATATGCCAAAAAGAAGAACATGCAAGCAATGGTGGAGATCCATTATATAGCGGTTCAAAGAGAGAACACAATGTCGAGAGGAGATGGTCTACATACCCTTCAAAGAAGTGATATAGTTCCATTGAAGTGACAGTTATATTTTAGAGAGACATTTTTTGTGTCCCTTCGATACAACGATGGCAGTTAGTGAAGATGATGTGGCAAAAAAGTGGACTAGCAGATATGTGACATGGACGAAGAATGAACAAAAGGTCTGACATGTAGTACCATGATGACGTGGCATTGATGAACAAGTAGTAGAAGCCTACCACCCCGCAGTAAGAAAGAGTTGACCCAAGTTGACCCCGCGGGCTAGCAGGATTGTGACACATGGTGAGGTCAAATGACATGTGGCAGTGACATGAAAGACACATGGAAACTATTGGTTGAGCAAGTGATGATGATAGGTTGACATCTCATCGAGGAGATAATTTCATATCGATGGGACAAAGCATTGAGTCCCCTTGACATCCTGATAGGCATCTCATCGGGGAGAAGAATGTATATCAAAGTGACCCTTCAATGAGTCTCTTTGATACAACAAAAAGGTGGACTAGTTGGTGGTGATGTGGCAGATACGTGGCATGAAGGATGGTCGAGTAAGATGATGTCACATGGAAAAAGGAAATGGTGGATGGTGATGTTGGAGTATGGTGACACATGGTGACATGTAGGATCACTTGGTCATTACTATATGGTGTATCAGTTAGACTAATTTGTTTTGAAGGAAGTTAGTTTCAAAGAGAAAGACAATTTTTGGAGAAAGTAGATTTTTTGTCCCCTCGACTTGGCAATGGGTGAATGCTATCAAAAGGCTCATTTCAAAGAAATCATTGAACTTCGATGAGATTGAAATGTATGTCTCTTCAACATAGCGATATGTAATGCACTTTGAGACAGAACCCTAAGATCGACGATGGAGATGCAAAGATTTTTAATCCAATAGTGATGTTTTAAAGTTGAGTAATGGACAGTGAATGCTGGATTGTGGCGCAAGAGAGAAGATAAACGAGTAGATTTCAAACTTGAAGATCCTTATTGGCTACGATAGTGTGAATGAGAGTTTTGAGTAGAGAATGACACAATGAATGAATTTAATTTGTTCAACTGCTCCAGTGAACATTTGATACGTGATTTGATCTACAAGTTAGTGGCATAGATCGCCATGTCATGTGAGATCAAGACCAAATCAATCAAAGAATAAAATGCATTTGTTGCATATCAAATTTAGGGTTTTGTTGGAATCCATGGTCAACAAATCATATTCAAATTTAATGGAGGCATATGGCTCAAAAATAATAGGTAGCTTGTTGCAGAAGATAGTGGGAAAATCCTAGCAGAAGATTCAAGATGATCTAAATGGTGGTGAGGATGTCGAAACTGTGATGGTAGGCCGGTGAAGAAAGAAGACAAACAAACATTGTCAAAAGTGTAGAGTGTTTGCAAGTGATGAGAGAGTGAGAAGATTTTATAGCGCAACAAATAAAGAATGCATTCAAGGTGAAGAAAGTGTGCAGTACAACAAGGTTATTTCACATATTTTCTCCTAGCAATTTTCATGAGAAAATGTGGTGTAAGCATTCAAACATTCTATCAATTCAAGAGCATTCAAGAGTGATTATCGAGTATTTTGGAGCATTATTCAAGAATCAAGCATCATGTCAAAGTCATCATGAATCATGTTTGTTTTTAAGCTAATATTTGTGATGTAGGTTCTTATGATTCAAGAAAGCATTGAAGTTAAGATCTACAACATTCAATCAAGGTTCAAGATCTACATTCATGCTATCCATTACATACAATATTGTAGCCTTTTTTTCAAGGGTTTATCAAATTGCAACATAGCTTATTTTTCCATTCATCATTCCTTCGATCTATTTGATTTCACTTCAAGGTTTGATTACCAAAATGGGGTTTGACCAAGGAAAACCACTATCCACTAACAAAACAACATTTTTCCTTGTCTTTGATGTATTATTTGTAGATCTAGGTTGAAGATTCATTGAAGAGAAAGATTGGAGAAAAATTTTCAAGTTTTCAAAGTGATAATCTACATTGCAAGATCACAAAAAGTCACGTACAGGAGAAAATTAGAGGATATCAATGTTTCAAATAAACCATGATACTAGGACTAAATCACAACTTGTCACGTATGAGTCCTAGTATACTAGATTTCAAGCATTTTTTGTAGATCCTGGTCTAGCAGTTCTAGATTCTAGTTCTGGCCCAAAACCCTAAATTAGAACTAAATCACCCCTACTAGTGTATGAATCCTTGCAATATGCATTAAAAATCATATTTTTGGGAGTGAAAACCTTTTTCCAAGCTTCTTCAATTTTCCAAGTGCCCCTTTTTCCTTTCTCAATTCATTCTTCTAATTTCCAATTCCATATCTTTGATTGCATAGTTAGGTTAACATATCATTTCATTTCTTTCTTTCCAAGCCCTTCCTTGGTGGTGAATCCCCCTTTTGTCTTTAATCACACCCATAGGACACCTTATTGTAGATCTATTTCCCTAATTCCATCCCTAGATTGAGATCTCTAAGGTTTCCTTGAATGAAACTTGTAGGAAATTGATTGTTCTATCTCCTAAAACATAGAACAACTATTTTCTTTGTTTCACTATTCTACAAATTAACTTTGCAATAAATAACCCTTAAGCTATCCTTGTTTCATCTTTCCTAGTAGATAATACTAATGATAATGAACTCTCCTATTATGGAGTATATACAAACACTTCATAGGAAATAATAAATAGATTTTTTTCCTTTCCATAAGCAAATATTACAATTCACTAATGTAAGCACTCTTATGCAATTGCAAACAAATAAATCAAGATATTCATTCTTTTACAACAAAAGAAAAATAAAAGGAGAATAGATTCTTATTCCTATAGATTACTTAATCCAATAGACTAGTTTGGTTCTCAACCTTCCAATGTCAGATTTCTAGGCTTCACCTCAAACTACTATAATCACTCAATGCATATCTCACAATAACCTCCTTCTCTATTCTCACAAAATAACTCTAACTCAAAAAAATACAACTATAGAATAAAAGAAACAAATCATAACCTTAGATTGTACATCCAAATGAGAGATTTAGCTCATCTATTTATACTAAATAATGAGACATTGATTCCTAAGGAAGTGGTAAGCCAGTTTACACCACTCAACCATGCAAGTGAACTCAACACATACAAATAAAGGTGGCAGCATTCTCAGTTGATAATTAGCCTAGTAAACAATAGATCGACCTCCTTGCATGCCAAAAATACTTGAATAAATAAAACATGCACATGTTCTACAAATGAGAATCAAATTTCAAGTATGAAAGAATTCTACAGGAAATAGAGAATTCATAATATGGCACCAAGTTTCAGCACCTTCCTTATTCTTTTCCCTATGGTTTATCAAAGGAAATAGTCAATATTATTTTTTCCAACACATAATATAGTCGACATAGTTATAGACTATTTAATCAACATATTAAGGATGAATTGACTCCCTTAGAATAGCACTTTAAAGAGCTTTGACCAAGAACATCTATTTTTTGTAGTTTATATCTTGTATTCATGCATTTTAAACACTTTAAACAATAGACTTAATGTTTAATATTTCAATCGCATATTTATCCTTTTGGATAATGCATTTTATTGCATTGGAAATGTGCTACTTTAAAATAGTGATTCATTTATATTAAATCAATCATGGTTCATAAACTATAAATTAGCCTTTACTATAGTTCAGTCATGTCATAATACATCTAAATAAATATATGTTTATATATATATATATAACACTATAGTCACTAAAAAATAATTTTGTCTAAATATTCCACTTGTTATTCAAATTCAAATAAGTCCAAGTTGACTTTTTATATATAATATCATATATATATATGCATGTATACATATATTGATATATTTGCATGGAAAATTCCATTTTTCACACATACGTATATATTAATACATGTATACATATGTATATATGTATATATCTCTTATATATACATTTTATTACACAATCAATCACATAAATAATTACTATCTTATTGATTGGAAAATATGTGTGTGATGTATATATATACATACATGTCACATTGTCCCTTTGATATCACCATGCTCATAAGCAACTCGTCCATAAGCATGCATAGGTACGTCTACCTATGTACTCTCATGTATGTGTTCCTTTATGCGTATGGTTTATTATCGATATGTATATGTGTACATATATATACATTCAACATATGTTCACCTCATCAATCAAGCATAGTAATATAAAGAAGAAGTTATAAACACCAAGCACATAAACATCATCCAAGAATTCATTATAGGTTACTCGACCAAGTTCTTCTCCTAAGTGATACTTCCCTTCACTCTTGGAGGATTGAATTTGAACCTGCACCCAACTTAACATATTTCCATGATAGGAAGTTGTTCATCAAAACAAGCATTTACACAATACTTTTCATAGTTAGAATATCCAATTCGATAACAGTTCAATTCAATATATGCATTTCATCACATAACATTAAATGATTTAAGCATTCATTCATAATTCTCTGATAAATAAAGTACAACCACATATATTTCTAGTTATAATTCTAAATACATTCACACATGCAACAATTTACCCTAGCATAGTAATAGTAAATAGGTAAACACACAATGCGGTGTGACAACCTCTCTAAGTTTCCCCAAACACTATATGAATAATGGGTGAAGATCAACAAGAAAACTCCTTTTTTCAACCTTTTTTTCTTTCTTTTAGCTCCAGCTCCCTTCCTTGAAACAAAAAATAAAATAAAAATAAAACTCTAGATCTCTTTATCTTCAAAGACGAAGGTGACACTTGTCAACTTCACAATTGATCTTATAAAAGCAATATTAAGCACAACCACATGTTGTGTGTGAAGACTCTATAAGATCACTCTATGCAAGATTAATAGTTTAACATTTCCTCACTATTTTTTCTATATTATTTTGAAATGTCTAAACTTAGTTAATGGCTGAATTTTACATCCTAAAGTGACCCCAACAACAATTTATATAACTTGAGACTTTAAAATTTAAAAAAAAAAATTAAAAAATACCAATTAAAAGCCACTTAAGAATATTTCAAAAGAAATAAACTTAAAACTATTAAAACTGGCATACTCCTTTCATTCAAACCATTCGACAACATATAGAATTAAGTTCCACACACCCAATACAAAATATTTCAACACAAAATACAAAACCCACATTACGAGAAAAAAAAAATTCACATCACAAGATAAATTAAAGAACAGAGGATACCTTAGCCTCTCTATATAGGCTTTGGTTAGACTCAATTGGTTATTCACATTAGGGGTTTCCTAGTGGCCTCCAAAATTTCCATTGGCCATGGAGTTACATGCACACTCAATGACACCCATTAATAAGTACATAATATAGCTAAAGTAACTTAGGAAGTGGTCAATGTAATAGGTGTACATACATCATTCAAGTAATATGGCTTGTTAGAGTAAATTATATTTACCGTTTTAAGTTTTAACTTTGGATTAATTATGCATTTAATTATTTGAGTAGTTTTTCACCCAATGGTATTTTTCACGGCTTTAAAACCCTGTATAGTGTGTATTCTAATCATCGCATATTGAGCATTCCTCTTTGGTAAAATAGCTTTGCTTCTCTCATTTGATAAGGTCTCTATGCAATTGGTTTTCCTGGGAATTTGTTACTCTATCATGGCTAAACACGTCTCCTAAAGATGCATCAAAAATAAATATTTGTTTTATATAATTAAAATAATTATTTTCTTGTGTAAGGTGTACAACACCCTTTTTCTAAGAATATTTGTGTGGAACAATTATGGTGAGACCTTTGAGCTCCATGTATGATCTATCCTCAAAATTTGGAATCATGACATCTAGCATCTAGCTTGGCACATTCAAAGAGCAAGAATTTATTATGTCAAATTAGGATTAAACTAATTACCTATTGCATTAAGATGGTTGAATCTCTCCTATTATGATTTCATATGATTCTATGAGATCAATGTGTTCACTACTACTTAGATTGAGCACCTAAATTGTCACAAACCAATTATGACCTCTTGATCACTCTATAAACTCTAGAATTTTAAATTCATGAGAATCTCAGAATGACTTACCAAAGGAAAATAATACCATAATTAGATCACATTTCCCTATTATAGAGCAATTAAACTATAGTAAAAAAATGATCTCATTATCTAGTAGCTTAGTTGAGTTGTTACAATATAGTGAATTTATTCTATGATTTTATACAAGACGCACATGAATCCCATTGGCATGCATAAGAAGATCTTACAATATGTTAGTATTTCCTAAAATTTTGGCATAAAATATTTCACTAGTAACAATTTTGAATTAGTTAGCTATGCTGACTTTGAATGTGGTTGGCCATTGATTGATTAAAAAACAACTTTTGCTTATGTTAACTCTTATGAAACTAAAGTTTAATCTTAAAATAATAAAAAAACAAATGACTATGTCCTAATATTTCAAGAGAACTAGATACATTTCTACTACAACCCCCCCCCCCCAAAAAAAAACAACCATTTAACTTGACTACTATCTATTAATTATAAAGGAAGTTTGTTCGATATTTAATATTTTTCAATTCAAAACTAATAAATGACATTTTTTTGGGGTGTAGAGTAAGTGCCCAATTAAGTTTTTACTACATATAACAATAGCGTTTGTATTTCTCTTAACTAGCAATTGCACCTTGGTGTGCAATGGGTACGCCAAAGAGGTGTGGAAGGCCGATTAGGAAAAAAAATGGTCTATTTTTTTTTGCATACATTTGTATAGTGCATGCTGTCAATTGGTAGGTCATTGAGAAAATTATGTTGTTTGTTTAACAAAAGTCTCAATAATACCTTCAAATAAACTATGCATCCACTTACAAGGATCCATACACAACTAAAAAACCCTCTAAATCAGGAAGATAATTAGGCTCCATTACCAACAAGCTCATGTTATGTTTGCAATAGGGAGAGAGGGAGAGAGGGGTATTTTAGTTAAATATTAAAAATTTGTAAATTTATATATTTCAATAAAATACAAAAGATAACTTGCCCAAATTTCATTTCTCTCAATTTTTACGTTTTAAAATAAAGATAATTTTATATTTTGTAATTCAAAGTTAAGAAAATATGAAGTAAATAAAATAGCTCTATAATAATATAAAATAGAGACACCAAAGGTTTTAAATATGTATCAAATAAAATAATTTCATTTTAAAATAAAGACACCAATTTTTTAAGATATGTAACAAATAAAATAACTCTTTCATCCAATTCCTATCCTTAGAAATGACTTGGAAAATGATTGATTTATAGATTTTGGATGAGGATATTAGATGGATGGAATTTGATCTTGTGCAATGGAGGGACATAATTTCTATATTTGGGAGAGAGACTCAGAAGCTTGCAAGTGACATCTTGTTGTTGGTGCATATGACTAGACAAAAAATGAAAAGAGATGGAGGGCGGAGATTTTCTGCTCAAATTTGATTTGAGATGAGCATTGAAAATGGTTTTTTGGATTTTTTTGCATTTGGAACCTTTTGCATGATTGACCTTGTTTATTTTTAACAAAGTGATTGAAAAATGTGTTAGTGATTAATTAATTGATTAAACCGTATCTATTTATTCAAATAATGAATATTTTAGATGAATTAAAGAAATTGTATGTATTTACTTAATTTAAGAGAATGTTGAGGCAGTGATTAATTTAGTTAAATAAATGTAATTTATTCAATTATGGAACCTTTGAAGAAGTGATGAATTGATTTAATTAAATAAATAAATTTATTTCCTTAATATTAGAAAAAAAAAAAATTATTAATTAAAAGATCAAGATTTATTTAATAGATATTAGAAAAACAATCTAATTAAATAAATAAATACATACTGCAATAACTCTATTTTTATTTCACTAGCATTTAATTTCCAAATAATACATTTTGCATATTGTCTTGAGCTCTCATTGATTTCACTAAATCTTTTCACTTACTAGAGTTAGTTCGTTGTCAAGATTAATTTATTTTTCCTCACCTTTTTAACTTTATCTACCATATTGGGCAAGAATTCCTAAATACTTTCCACTTAATGGAACTCACCAAATAATAGATTACATAGAACAAGAGAAAAGTGCAAGAGTGCAACAAGAAGCTAATTTCAATAAATTCTAGTGAAAGAAGATACTCAAATAAGTAGTTAAAATCAGTAACCACCTAACCCACCTATAACGGTAGCGTTTGTATTCCTACTAAATAGAGAACGGTAGCGTTTGTATTCCTCTTAAATAGCACATTACCTTTTATAATATGAAGACAAAGTAGTTTTCAAATTTGAATAGAGAAACGAAAAGGCTGAAGAAGTGTCAGTTGGTCTAACGTAAATGAATTCAAAAGTTGTCTGTGAGTCCATGATTCCGACTTTTAAATGAATTCGAATAATGAAAAGAAAAATACAGCTGTAAGTTTGTAAGTCGTTTTGCATCGTATTTTCCTTAAACCATATTCTGCACAGGTGCAACTGCTACACGGCAGGAAGTAGCTCATACGTTATTCAAAACAAAATAAGATTGGACAACGCGTAGACCCCAATCCATCAAATGTGTAATCTTCTACAGTCTCAACTGCTAGATATTGATATGTTTTCCACTCAAGACTTTTTAAGAGATTCTATCACTATCACTCAAGTCTTTTGAGCCGGTGGAGATAGGAATGGCTGGACAAAAGACTTGGTTATCAGTTGCATCAAAGTGAATAAAAAGTCATGTATAAATAGGATATCAATCATATCAAAGTCAATAAAAAGTTTTGTATGTTAGATGAACATGAAATTGCAATGAAAATTAATTGTATTTTAGGAATTTGCAGGAAGTTGGGGTTTTCATTAAAGAGTAACAGATAAAACAAAAAAATATCATTTAATTGTCTAATTTCATTAAAAAAATTCAAATAGTTAAGAAAATAAAAGAATCATATTATTTTAAAGTAGAATTAGAAATATAAAATTAATTTTAGCCTTCCTTTTATTTATTTGTTTATTTATTTTTAGTTATAGTAGAATATCTTTTTTTAATTTTAGAAAGAGTGGTTTTATTCAATTCTTTATTAAAATTCAGTTTAATTTAATTAATTTTACAAAGAAGTTTTATTTCAACTATTTATTATAATTTTGTTTAATTTAGCTTATATTAGAGATTAATGACTATCACTTCTATGGATCAAGATAGATGTATGGCTATTTTATAATAGGGTTAGAAAGAAGAATGAGATCAATGACAACAAATTAAAGTGAAAATGTAGATATTTATGGCTAAGAGAAAATTTTGATTTCTTTTAAATGAAAATGAAAGAGTTTTTAAAGATTTTTTGTGTAATTGAATATATATAACCCTTGAACATGCAAAACCTATTATTAAGAGGAAGGCATCAATGATTCAAAAGAATATAAAATAAGATCTTTAACATTATTTATTTTTAACATTGAATCATAATCATAACTTATTCTAAAACACAATTAAGAAATCAACAATGTTGTGTCAAATTATGCAAGAATGATGGAATTAAAAATAAATATTTTAACATTTATAACCTTGGATATAACTAATAAAAAACTATATATTAGGTTCCAATCAACATTCTCAAAGTAAACACATAAAAATAAAACAATGAAAACTTCTTTTTTTTCCTTAGTATTAACATTGAACTAGGAGAAATTCTTTCTTGAGGTTGTTAAGGGTTTCCAATCCTTCATACAATCAAAAGCTTGTTACTAATATTCATTTTAAGTAAGACCCATTAAAGATAACTTCTAAATATATATACATATAAATCACTTTATCTTTGTATGTTAGACATACCTTCTTTAAATTCAATTAGAAGTATTGGAAAACATAATTTTTTCCTTGAATTTAAATAAAATACATGAAAATCCTGCACAAAGATGTGAAAACATAATTATTTTCTTTAAAGTCAATTATTTAAGTGAGATATCAAATGGTGTCATCTCTAAATTGAAAAATAGAAATTCACACTTAAATGAAAAGAAAAAAATATGCCTAAAATAGTAATATAAAATTATCCTCATAAATTTTAGAAGAAATTTGAAACCATGTTTAAAGTTTATACTTATATACAATTCCATTGCTTTACTAGACCTTATATGTATTTTTTCAACAATATATTCATAAAATTTCATCATAAATGATATCACTAGTTGTGGAAGAAAAAACATATCTTATCCTATAATCAATAAAGTGACAAAGAGAAACCTCAAGCATCTCAAATAATGTTGATAGTGTAGTAAAGAATGCTATATCAATTTACCTTTCTGATATTGATGAAGTGATTCCTCTAGAAACTAGACATCATGTTCCTCTATCTTATAATTCTTTTTTTTTTAGATATAAATGTCTACAACAAAAATATAAGCATCCTCTAATTAGTGTTTTTTGTTAAATTTTATATTTAGAATGTTAATAGTTTTAAATGGATTGTCGTGATATATTTGTCTTTATAAATTAAATCTATGTTCAAAAGCACAAAATTAGCTCATAATTAATTTTAGAATTATTGTGCAAGTTCATGGAAAATGTACATATTAGTGGCATAATATATACTAGTTTCACCATTACCTAACATAAATGATAGTGGATTGGTAAGATAGCTATTTAGGTTTTAAAATATTGTGAACTAATACCAATAATGAAATTATTAAATCTCATGTCATAGATACCCTTTGTTGAGACATTTATCTATTCAAGTTTTAGAATATTTTTCTACAATTTAATGAGATTTAAGACACCATTTTTTTTTCTAGTCATCTTTTAAGATAGAGCATGTGATTAAGCCAACTCTCTATTATATTTAGAACAAATTCTATTAATTGTAAATTAATGGGTATAGTATCTAGATGATGCTACACATAAACACTAAAGTAGAAATAAAATAATTATCTTCTAAATTAATATAAAAAAAGACATGGTATAGTAACATAATTATCTTTCCAACTAAATTTGAAATGTCAAATTATTTTGATAATCTATTAACCATGATATTTTTAAGACAATGTAAGACTTAAATCTTAATACATGTCTAATAATTCTTCTAAATAAAAATTGTATTTTATCAGAAGAAAATCTTAGATCCTTATATATAATAAAAACAATAATAAAAATATCATTTAATTAAATTATAATGAACAATAAAATGAACATACGAAAATTTGAAGTTTCATTAAATTAAATTATTGCTATTAATGTTTCATAATAGAAAGAAAAATAAATGTTTAAAAGCTTAAAATGGTTATAGATTTAATTGAAGTAAAATTATTATAATTACTTCGAGAGGCGTCTATAGTGGCATCTAAAAATCTGCGTAAAGTTTTTGAAGCTGCATTTAAAATGACAGGGAGGTGGAAGTCATGTGCAACTACAGTAATAAATAAATAAATAATAGTTTCAATCGCAAAGTAAAATCAAAGATTTGATCACAAACATAAATCAATCAAAACAGAAAATTAAAGAATGATAACTCTGGAAGTATTTATATATATATATATATATATATATATATATATATATATATATATATATATATATATATATTAATATTTAATATATTTTACACGTCTTTGAAAACACTTATATGCTAGGATGTCGATCAAAGGTATCGCTGTCGTCCTCTTCTATCTGACCCACCAGCACCTGTACAGACCTCGGAATTTGTGGCGCAGGAGCCTCCATCGTCCCTTCCAATATCTTCACCACTTCACCCATGCTTGGCCTCTTATCTTCATCATCTTGAATGCACAGTTCACCAACTACAGCGGCTCTTCTCACCTCTTCGATATTTGCCTCACTTGCTATTCTTACATCCACAACACCTATTATGTTTCCTCTCTGAATTTGTGATGAAGCCCAGGTAGGAAAGTAGAACCTGCTCTCCTCCACCTTCAAGTCCAGATTTCTACGACCCGATATAATTTCAAGCAACGTCATACCAAAACTGTATACGTCCACCTTGGGAGTGATAGGAAGGCCCGAGATCCACTCAGGGGCCAAGTACCCTCGAGTTCCTCTTGTGGTCGTCAATACACGACTGAAATCTCTGCCCACCAGCTTTGCCAACCCAAAATCAGCTATCTTCGGGCTGTAGTCGCCGTCCAAAAGAATGTTTTCAGGCTTAATATCGCAGTGAATGATATGATCCCTGCATTCCTCATGGAGATAAACTAATCCTCGTGCAGTGCCCAGGGCGATCTCAAACCTGGCCTTCCAATCCAACACCTTCTCTGCTTCTTCCTCTCTACAGAAGAGGAATGAATTTAAAGAGCCGTTGGGCATGTACGCATACACCAGTAGCCTTCGAGAGCCTTCTATGCAGAATCCCCAGAGCCTCACCAAATTCACATGCTGTATTCTCCCGATGGTGTTAATTTCTGCACGAAATTGTTTTTCTGCTCTTGCAGAACCCTTTAATCTTTTAACCGCCACAAGGGTTCTGTCTGACAGAGTTCCTTTGAACACAGAGCTGAATGCTCCGCTTCCCAGCTTATGCTTGAAATTCTCAGTCGCAATTCGCAGCTCTTTGTAAGAGAACTTTTTTAGCATGATTGGCACGTCCTCTTCTATGCTTTTCTTCCGCAGTCTTCGACATTTCTGCACGATAAATGCAGCCAAGATGAGAGCTAAAACAATAGAGATAGTCGCGGCACAAGGAAGTAAGATAAGGAGTGCAGGGGCTTTGCTGCTTCTCTTCGATGTCGAGTGCGGCAACTCAGAAGCAGCCAGCCTGATGAAGATCGATTGGCTGTCAGATGAAACGCTCATTTTGAATAATTCCCCAAACCACAGTCTACATACTGGTAGATCAGAAATTAAAAAAGCGAAGGCTGTACAGGAGCAATTTTTGAGACAAGCAGTTCTGCAGCCTTGCAGTGTTGTCTCGTTGTTGTATGAGACAGCTTCTTCTTTGGGCAAGTATCTGTTCTTGGATTCCAAGAAGCTGTCGGTGGAGCCCGCTGTGACAGAGCATTGCAGGGGTCTTCGCCGAGCACACCCACTTGAAAACAAACCTCGAGTATCTTGCTTGGGCGTGAAACCCTCAACACAACTACACACATCATTCGCATTGCACAATCCATATGCCCCGCAGATATCATAATCACTGCATTGACCTCGGTATGTCGACCACCTCAGACTCCATCTACCATCATCCATCAAGTAGTAAAGTTTTAATTCACCGGTCTCATCTAGCAGGATCCGCCCTGTGAGGGTATGTCCTAACGGGATAATTCTAAAATAACAGTATATTCTTGAAGGAGAAGCCCTCACACAGGACATTTCAGATCTCTCAGGAAAATACACCTCCGGAACTTTAACAAAATAATTCCCAGTCCACTCTCCACTGGACCCATATGGAACACTATTGTTATAGACCAGCATAAACTCCGTCTTTCCTGGAGACTTGTCCATTTCTAAAGAGAATAGCCCAATTGCAGGATCCACAGAACTCTTCCACGAGGTTAGCTTCATGCCTTTCCACATATTCATGCCAGGCAACCATGTATCTCCCGGATGCGCGAAACTCTCCCAAACAATCTGAGACTTGTTCTGGCCGTGACCCAGAATAATGAAGTTGCCAGGTTCCGTTATTATTGCGCGCGATCCTTTCTGGCCAATATCAGTCGACCACACTGACCCGCCCTTTCTATCAAAGAGTCTGAGACGACCCTCGCTTGAAAATTTCAGAACGCCGGGCATGCCTTTGACAGGATTATCTCTGTTAGCCACCCAAACTATGTCCTTCGGAGACAGTGCGTACCAGATGCCAATGTACCAATTATTCGTTCCTGTCGGACTGAAAAATCCCAGTGCAAACGTGCCATTCTTTGACGTTATGGTCTGATTTCCAGCGAGCGAATCCCCCAGTAGAAGCGTATCCCCACCATCTAGTGCTAATGAACTACAATTATTCGCAGCAGTAATTATAGTAATTGCTAGGATTAAATACTTCATCGCCATTTCGATAACCATAGCAGCTGTATTTTTCGACTTTAAATAGAAAACAAACATGCTACGGAATGAAAGAACATGGTCGAAGTAATGCCGTGGAACCCACGGAAATGAGTTCAGAACTTCTTTGAGAATTTTCTACAATAGCATACCGCCCGTTTTCATCCTTTAAAATTTCCAAATATTCTACGGTGGAGGATATCTAAACCGTAATTCAAACAAAAATAAGATTTGACAGCACATGGACCCAACTCCGTCATACGCGCAATTTCACTCTGGCATATACGTGTTTTCTACGCTTGAAGATAGAACATAAGTCAAGTCTTTTGTCACGGTCAAAAGACGGACATATTACTCGTAATAAGCGCGAAGGCAATCTCTTTTGGATGGTTTTATGACTAGCGCTTGCACCTCAATGAGGTGCAATGGTTGCGCCGATAGCAAGATATACTTTGACAATATATTGAAGGGCAGAGGAAAAAATCGTAAGAAAATGTAAATTGTTTTTCTTAAGACTAACTATTTATAGCAAAAGTCAATTGATGATAGGATGCGAGAAGATTTCAATATGAACAAATGGAACTTTATTTAGATCGGTATGTTATGCTAAATAGAACAAATAATCTAAGGTGAAAAGCTATCGAAACACCAGTATAAAGAAACCTCCCAGTAGAGCAAATAGAGGTTATCATAAGATCATGGTTAGAAAACAGGTGGCAGGCCTAGAGAACAGTACTAAAATTTGAAACATTACCTCCTCATTATGAATGAGGGCAGTTTTCAAATTTGAAATGACTTCCTTTGCATCGTATATTACGCTTATCTTTCCCATGCTAATGTCTTTCAGTGTGACAGTTCTGCGATAAATATCATTATTATACAATGCTTCATTATAGAAATATTCATTCCATAGTTCATGTTTTGCTAAGTAAATATAGACTTACCCATCCCAATCTCCATGGAGCTCATAGAGCACATCTTGAGGAGGGAACCATCGGCCGATATTACCACAGATTTCAGTGTTGGGTCCCTTGAGACCAAAGAAGGATTTTCCTTTGTAAGATAAGTTTGCCTTCAATCCAGTTTTCCTGCACTGTATTTCTACATTACCAATCCATTCAATTGTTGGGAAGGGAAATAAAGTTATGCGTAGCTGAGGAGAACTCATCTCATAGGTTTCGCCCAATTCCAGCAGCTTCAATTCTCTTTCCCATGGATTTTGACTTCAATTGATCTTCCTGTATCCATTAATAAAATTTGAAATAACTATAGAATATAAATTATAATCTGACCTGCATAGTCTATTTCAGACAATTGATGTATCTCTACTCTTTTCATCCAGGCATATTTATTGATAGTCTATTTCACTGAAGAAACTAAAAAGTCTAGCAAAAGATAGTCACTCAGTCATACCTATTCAAGAAGCACATTAAGGTTTCTAGAGGAGACATGCTGAGTTTCCCCAAGGATGGGATCATATCAAGCTTTCCCAAAGATTGGAGGTCTGGTAGTAGAGTCACTCCATGCAACCATAGAATTGAACCTTTCCACAGTAGTTTCCCCTTGTGCACACTTGCTTAGTAAGTCTTGGGAATAGCAGTACGTGCAGTCTCCCCCAAAAGTTGGAGCTCTGATTTGGGCAGATTGAACTGTGGGGACAACTGCAATACCCATCGCAATATTCAAAGACAATACATCTGCCTGCTATTTTTGAAGTATTCATACACAATACCTGGAACTTGGTTAAACCAGAGCCTGGTCTGAATCATTTGAATAGATTTAAAATTCTGGTCACAATGTTTTTCTGCCCCTGCCCTTCTGGCCCATATCCCAATCCACCATCAAGGGACAATGGAATTGTGAGTACTACATTAACACTAGCTGAGGGCTTTGTAGAACTATCAATTCTTGTTACCATCTATTCAAAATGCGACTACAAGAATAGTTGTTTCTTCTTTTTGTTCTGGCAAGGAATGTTTCAGAGAATAGTCCTCTAGCACTTTAGAATATCGTCAGGGGTTGTAGTTGCAACTGCCTTCGTTGACATGCATGTAGAATGTAGAAGCATAGACAAGGCGTGTGAACTATTTGACAGAATGCCAACCTCTTTAAAATTCATCTTTGTAACTCTGGACTCAAATAACTATTACAAATATATACTCATTGTATATATATCCACATCTGCAGTCCCTTATATTTTCCCCTTTCTCTCCGCTTTAATCTTTCACCCGTTCCCTCTCCTCACCCTTCTCATTCAGCAAATAACAAAAAACGCTCTAGCTGGTGATACAAAATATATACCAACAAATAGAGAACTTTCTCTCAAAATGGATAGCAAGCTTGAAGAGGAATTCAAACAGCCAACACCAACCCAAAATAGAAAATAATAGAAGAATCAAATTATGGTTTTTAACAGAGAGAAACCCCCAAGTGGTAGAAATTATTTACAAGTGACAGATTTTGGAGAAGGCTATTGACAAGTGTTTGAAAACTATCGAACGCCTAACATTTTAAAAAGTGACAGTGATAGATTATAAAGTGAATGTGTGCTGTTGCATTAAGAATTACGAATATCAAACAAAACCCTACATGAGAATTCACTATTCAACAGATGGTTGAGGCGTTCAAATTTTCATCAGTAGTAAAAATTGTAATCATAATAATAATAATGCCTATAGAATCCAAAATTTTACATGCTAAGAACACAACTGATGTGGGCTCTTTCTTCTTCACAATGAATTAGCTATCAATAACTCACAGAAGCAAACAGGGGTAGGAGTGACTACCTCTTATAGATTGGGGCGAAATAGTCCCTATGAAAGATCCTACAGTTGCGATCAGCTCTCAATTCGCTCTTCCCAACTCGTCACACCCTGGTCGTCCTTCTTTCCACATATATTTTCCCCTTGTTTTTCTGCAATTCTTTGCACTCTCTCTCCCATGCAATCCAACTCCCTATCCTTACGTTTTTCCTTCTGTTCTTTATTCCCACATTTTACTACCACCTTCTCCTCATGTTTTTCCTCTGCATTTTTCCTCCACTCCATTCAACTCTTCATGTTCCTCCAAAAAAAAGCTTGAATGAGCAGATTGAGGGGTCTTGGGGTTTAAAGGCTGCCAAACAACATTTTTCCATACCGCCTGCAAACCCAACGACCCAAGGGCAGGAACGCCATGCTGTATTAATGGCGTGGACCTTCTTTTCTCCATGTGCCCTCCCCTCATAATTACAAGCTATGCAATAAATTCTTCTCACGTCCTGACACTCCCTCTCTCCCCTTTGATCAACACCTACCAGACTTACAACAGCACGTGGTGAGACCTATACTTCCATCCACCTTCCCACGTGAATGGAGAACGTACCACCAGTGGAAAATGCGGATGGCATGTCTCAAACCAAAATCCAACCAGAATAGTCTTAGCCGGCATCAGACAGTGAGACTTTTCCGTTGAATTCTCACCTATAATAGCCTATCGGCTAAAAATGTAATTTTATTAATAACCCATTAATCTGGGTGTGTAATGGTTATGTTTGAAGAGTTGTCGAAAGTTAATTAGTATTTTTTTTTTTTTTTGGTGTATAATGGTGTAATATATAAAGTCAATTGAGAGGTTGTTAAGAAAATAAATTGTGTGTAATCAAATTTTTGAATAAAAAAGTGACAGATTTGTATTGATTATTTATCTACTTGTATTAACTTTATATATTATTAGTTCTTGTCGATAGACAGGTTTACTATTGCAATCGACGCATTTGCTTTTGAATTAGCCACTTGGCCAATGAGATTATTTTTTTAAAAATATTTTTTGACTTTTTCCTATAGTTGGGATTTATGTGCATATTTTTTAACTTGAAAATTACGATTTATCTCTTTTTATATTGGTTTGAATAGGGTGATTTTTCATTTTTCATTAAGTAAATTAGGAAAATATGGAACATTATAGATTGTGGCAAATTTTGACGGCGACCTAGTATTGAAGTAGTGAATGCATGTTTAATGCATTAAATGCAAATTGTGTGAGATGTGTTGGAGGGATGATGGGTACACAAGTAGTAAATGCATAGTTAATTCATGAAATCATAGCCTAGTGTTGGGTTTTATTTGTGCTTATTCTCATTCCTCTCTTCCATGTTGGTTATTCTTACCGCACTTGATTTTCTTCAAAAGTTTTGTTGACACTAGTTTCATATCAATGTGACCTGCAAATTTTCTTCATGTATGCTTCATTCTGGTGATTGATAGTTAGCTTTGCTTCAAAATTTGAATTGCCCAGATTATGTTTTCTATTTTTTTATTTCATTTGATTTGGCATGTCAATTGCAGCTATTCTTTTAGAATTTTTTATACGTTTTTTTCTTTCAATAATTTTGTAAGCAGGGGAATTTGAAGAATAAAAATGTCGAATATGTAAATGTCATGTTGAGAAATGGAGCCAAAACTTCTAAGCCTGTCAAGATGAAAGGCTTACAAATCCAACCCCAAAATGCCAAGGTATATCTATGTCTCTCAATTCAATCAAATCATATGTATTTTGGTGCCCTTTGCATGGAACTGCCCCATTTAATCTGATAGCATGTTTTATTTATGCTTTCTATCTTCAAAAAATGGTAAGAAGAGCCCCTTTGATATACTATTGGCTAGTGGGTGAAGGATATATCTTTATTCAACACATATTATGGTTTTGTGGGTTATTGTGCTTTCATGCCACAGTTTCAGTGGAAGCAAGAGATGTTTTCACAGTTGGGTTTGTATGTTCCCATGTTTATCTTTCTTATTGCCTAAATTCTAGTTCATGTGTAGTTGTTGGAAACAATTTTTTTGAGATGCTTAGGGCTAGTCATTTATATGGGCACTGCTTATTTAACTAGATCAACAAGACAAAGTTTGTTTATGTGACCATTTAGGATTTTTAGGGCAGATTCGTCAGCTATCACACCTTATAGAATCTTAGTAATAGATGATATCATCTTATATTTAAGAGTGTTCTTTTCTCAGTGTATCCACTTGTAATGTTCTTTTGGGGCCAACTTTGTCATTTTCCTTTCATGATGATGGATTTGGTAGAGAGACGAAAAATGTGGAAACCTAATCCAACTATGCATTTGATCCACAAAAACATTAAAAGATGGCTTATTATGTACATTATTTGGTGGTTGAAAATTTTCCTTAGCATTCCCAAGGTGAGAACAAAAGAATATGTTTCCAAGTATATATTGCTAATGATGTCACCTCGTATTCATTGGCAATAAAGGGTATAATAAGCTTTTTAAGGTATAAATATTCTATATGTTGGTTAAAATGATTTTCCTATTCAATTCCTTATTTCTATCTATGTGTTGTTGGTAGGTATAATTAGACTTAGAACACGCATGCAAATGGATTACTGATTTGAATCAAATGTTTGTTATTTTGGTGATTGGTAGAAGTTCAAGCTTATTTTAGATAAGTTTAATGTTATTTCAATCCATATTCTACTACTCTAATGAGCCCATTTTAGGTCCAAGAAATCTATATGAATAACTTGAGTCAATTCCTCAATTGGGTGTTTATTTCTTGCTTTCAAAAGGAAGAAGTTGATATCCTCACATTCTTCTAGAAATATTTTTAGACTATCACTACAGCTAATTTATACATGATTCTTATGCATATTTGCATTATCTGGAGATGTTGATGTCTAATCTGTTGGAATTACTCCCAACTGCTCCCACCAACATTAACTTCACTGTACCTTTCTCCTCCCTGCAGCGATGGAAAAAAGTCTCTTCTGCTTCCTGCACACACCACCATTTTGTCTTCTAATTCTTTGTATCAAGACAATTTCTACCGATGAATTAAATGTTTAAATTTGTCCTAAGATTTTAAATCTATGCTGGAAAAGACTTTTTATTAATTGTTTTGGAGTACCTTTTCTTTGTTGGCTTATACCATGGTTAAAGAGAAGGCAGTATTATTAAAAGTGTGTGTATGAAGAAAAGAGTAGATGTTATGTATGGTTGTAGCAACAGCAGAAAAAAAAATAGGTGTTTTTAATTTTTTGAGTATGGAAGAGTAGCAGCTCTGTATGCATTCAAATGAAATTGGAAATAAGTTAAATCGTTAATGCAATAGTTAAATTTTTGGTGTTTTATGTGTTGTTCATAATCTATTATTTTCTTTCCCCTATTTTTGTATCTAGTTTTTCTCTCTTTTGTTTTCATACTCCTTTTCCTCTCTCCTTCAAAGTGGTATCAGAGCTTAAGGTCAGTAGTGTTTAAGATTTTCAAAGGATTTTCAAAGAGTTAAAAGGATTTTTCAAGCAAGTTATTTGCAGTCAATCATGGTAGCTCCAAGCATAAGTTTAACAAATCCATAGATCACATAGTTCAATGGGAAAAATTATGACTACTGGGCAATCACAATGAGGGCATTGTTTTGTGCTCAAGATTTATGGGAGTTTGTTGAGAATGGCTACCTAGAACTAGCAGATGCAACAACATATAATGCATTGTCTCAAGTAGATAAGGACTTATTGAAGGAAAATAGAAAGAAAGATTGAAAATATCTCTTTTTCATCTTTCAAGGAGTACATGAGAGCATTTTTTGAAGGATTCAAAGTGCAAAAAAATAAAAAAAAGCATGGGATATTCTACAAATAACCTATCAAGGTATGGAAAAAGTTAAGACAACTAAGTTACAAATACTAAGAAGGGATTTTGAAACAATGTGTATGAAGGACAATGAATCAGTAGATTCATTTTTCACCTAGATCATTAGACTAGTAAATCAAATTAGATCACATGGTGAGACACTTGAAGATAGAAGAGTGGTTGAAAAGATTCTAAGGAGTTTAACCACAAAATTTGAGACAATTGTTGTAACCATAGAGGAAAAAAAGGACCAAGCACATAGCTTTGAGTTGATGAATTGCATGCATCACTCATTTCTCATGAGCATAGGTTGAGTAGGTCAGAAAATTCATCATTGGAGAATGCTTTTAAAACACAAGTTTCAATTAGTCATGGTAGAGGCAGAGGAAGATCATGTTTTAGAGGAAGAGGAAGAAACTCTTACAGAGGTGGAAGAAGTAGCCCACAACCTCAAGTGGGAGAGGCAGCAACCAATATCCAAGTCAAAACCCATCTCAAAGTCAGCCTCAAGGCCAAAGGTATGAAAATCTCAAGTCCAATGTCACTATTGCAAGAAATATGGGCATTATTTAAATGAATGTAGAAAAGAACAATATGATTCTAGACAACAAAATGCAAATTTCACAAAACAAAACCAAAACCAAAAATTTATAAAAAAAACACTATGTTTTTGGCATGCAATGTTGCACTAGCAAATGAAAAAGATGTATGGCTTTTAGACTCAAGTTGCAGCAATTATATGACAGGGAATTTAGAAATGCTTTCTAGTTTGGATGAGAGTGTAAAATCAGATGTCACATTGGGAAATGACAACAAAGTAGAAGTTAAAGGAAAAGGGAGCATCAACATTCTAACTAAAAAGGGGGAGAAGAAGTATATTTCAAATGTGAATTTTGTGCTTGGTTTAAAACACAATTTAATGAGCATTGGGTAGCTTGTTCAAAATGGTTACAAAGTATTTTTCAAAAAAAAGAATGCACAATTTTAGACAAATATCCAAGTAATCAGCCTATAGATAAGGTTCAAATGAGCAACAATAGAATGCTTCCCCTAAGGATAAAACCATATTTGAAGGTAGAGTTTGCTCAAGAACACCCCTCAATGAACCCACAAGAGCATGAAGAAAAATTTGCAGCAGTCACACAAACAATCTTTCAAGTTGAAATTAAGGATGAGAATTTGTTATGGCACCTAAGATTTGGACATTTAAACTTTGGAAGCTTGAATCCATTGCATAAGAAAAGAATGGTGAAGGGGCTGCCTCTAATAGAAAAACCAGATAGAATATGTGAAGGTTGCATCTTGGGAAAACAACATAGAGAATCATTTCCAACAGGGAAGTCAATTCATGCAAATAAACCATTAGGGATTGTTCATTCAAAATTGTGTGGACCACTGCAAACAACCTACATTTATGGAAGTTACTACTTCTTGACATTCATTGATGACTACACAAGAAAGATATGGGTCTACTTTCTAAAACATAAGAAAGAAGTGTTTGATTACTTTCGTCAATTCAAGGCTCTTGTTGAGAAGTAAAGTGAGCATCACATCAAAGCATTGAGAATGGATAGAGTTGGCGAATACATTTCAAATGACTTCATAAAGTTTTGTAAAGACACTGGAATCCAAAAACAATTTACCACTAGATACACCCCTCAACAAAATGGGGTATCTAAAAGAAAAAATAGAACAATTATGGAAATGACAAGAAGCATGTTAAAGGAAAAACATTTGTCAAATGAGTATTGGGTTGAAGTTGTAGCATGTGCAACATATATAATTAATAGATGCCCCAATAAAAGTGTCATAAATATGATTCCTAAAGAAGCATGGAGTGGAAGAAAAGATAATGTTTCACACATGAGAGTATTTGGATGTGTAGCATATGCACATGTGTCAGATGAATTGAGAAGAAAGTTGGACAACAAAGGAGAAAAAATCATATTTGTGGGATATAGTGATGAATCCAAGGCATGCAAGTTATACAATCCAATCAATAAGAAGGTTATAATCAGTAAAGATGTGCAATTCATAGAAGATGAAGCATGGGATGGAACTTTGGATAAAACAATCAATATTGCAGCCAACTTGCCACAAGAAGATAATAAAGTTTTTATACCAGCAAATACTCCATCAAATGTGACTCCTTCCACACCCATTCAAGGTCAAAAAAGTAGTCAAGTGACACCATCATCAAGTGTAAGGGCATCCTCACTAATTCAAACAAGCACTTCAACAAGTGGACAAAAAATACCATCAGCAATAGGCACTCATAGTGCAGGCCCATCAAGTCCACATTCAACAAGTTCAAGTGACATGTCAAACCCCACACTAGCAAACTTAAGGAGACAAAAAATCATAAGTTTAAGAGAGATTTATGAGAAAAATGATGGTGAAAATAATACACATCAGACTTCTCTTTTTGCTTTATATTCACATGTTGAAGATACAATTCATTTTGAAGATGTTATTAAAGAAGAAAAATAGGTACATGCAATGGAGAAAGAAATAGATGTTATTGAAAAGAAAAAAAATGGGAGTTAGTTAATCTTCCACAAGGAAAGTAGGTGATTGGAGTGAAGTGGGTTTACAAAACCAAATTGAATGCAAATGGTGATGTGCAAAAGTATGAAAGAAGGGCTTCTAGCCAAAGGTTATTCACAACAACCTAGGATAGACTACAATGAGACATTTGCACCGGTTGCTCATTTAGACACCGTGAGAACAATATGGGCCATAGCAGCTCAAAAAAAGTGGGCAGTAAATCAAATGGATGTGAAATCAACTTTCTTAAATGGCATTTTAGAAGAAGAGGTCTACATGGAGCGGCCACCTGGGTATGAGATTTTGGGACATGAAAACAAGGTTTACAAACTCAAGAAGGCAATATATGGACTTAAACAAGCTCCAAGGGAATGGTATAGTAGAATTGATTCTTACCTTTTGTAAAATGGCTTTAATAGGTGCAACAGTGAGCCTACATTGTATACCAAAATGAATGAGCAAGGTGAGATTATTGGTCGTGCCCACAAAAGGATATAAAGTCATGGAAAATCCTAACCTAGGAATTGGACATTCCAGCAGGCGACTAACATCTTCTTATGGTCGTTTATTTACTTTGTCAAACCAGGGAACTTATACTTGAAATGGAGCAGCACTGTATGTGCACTAAGAACCAGTTTCAGACACGATTTACCATAAATAAATGCATGAAAGGAATGTTATTTATGCTACAGGAATACAATGTGAAGCCTTCTAAACTTAATCAAAGTAGAAACCATAACAACTATAACTGGGAAGCAAACTATGAACCAACCTTATGCAGCAGGAACAAACACAGGGATGGATTCCCGATATTGCAGGAACAATATAAGACTGAGTTTGCACAAAAACTTCAAGAATGAAATCTAACTTATGATCAACAAAAAATAAACGACTAACTAGCTAACTACAGATACTTACTAAGTGGGCCCCCTTAGCAAGCATCAACTAATTATGCAAGAATTGAACTCATAACTTCATCAACTTTTATTCATAAACTCAGAATGATATACATTGTTCTGCTCATATGAAAACTAACACAGGAAAACCATATCTTCTTAATAATACTAAATTTTACATACTCTGCTTCTTACTATCATACTAACTTTTACATGCTATGCTTGCTCACTCACGCAGGAGGAACACTTATTTAAACTAGAAAAATAAGTAACCACCTAACTCTAACAGAGAAAGTTGTGGACATAAATGTATCCTGAAACCGAGGAATGGACTTCTCATAAATGAAAGAATATTTGTTCAACCCGATCCAGGGAGAATATTTAGCATTCCACTCTTTCCAAATTAAATGATCATTTAGGTTTCTTCCCAACGACCCGGTCAGAGAGTCTTCACTAGAACAACTTCCTTGACACCGTGTTGCAAATGGACTTTACTACAAGGCCGAAGTCTGTTGCGCTTGACTCGTTCATGCTCCCTTCAACAACCTGCGATGCACATGGCAACAGAAGCGAAAAAAAGATGTGTGGCGAACAACACAATACATCCATTAACCACATATTAAATCTATCCCATTATTCAAAAACCACATGCATTATATCAGTCTTTTGGGAAGTCAAATAGGGTAATTAATAAGACACATAGAGACGTTAGGCTGCAGGAATGTAGGAATATATTGCTACAGGATACTACCCATTTTTAGATAAAGAATCTTTAATAAAAGAGTTAAAACATCCACTAGCAATAAAATTAGAGATATTAAAAATACATCATGATACACAAATTATGAGCATATCCTGAGCTCATCATCTGCTCCCTACTTAACCTAATGATGGTCCACTAGCATTAAGTTTCCTGGTTGTTTCCCTGAAATCCGTAGGAGCAGAATGGCTTTTTGGCACAGTCCCAAGTTTATAATACAAACCTCTGAAATGTTGCCATCCTTCATATATGTGGGTTTTTGTATCCTTATTAACATTTGTAGCTTGATAGGGATAAAGTGGCCACATTACAACCAGAGGTCGAAATGTTATTGGCAACCATAACTCAAACCTCTTCTGAAAACCAAGCTGTATGTACTTTTCTATCCTTCCAAGGGTTGCTTCAAAATTCAGGGGGCTATGTGGCTCAGATTTCCTTAGTCCAACAGTCAATTTCTCCCATCTCTTTTCAATTCTGGAAGAGGAAAGCTCCCAAAACAAATACGGTTGGATTTTGAATTCCTCATACACTTGCTTTCTGATATCAAATATTTTTACTCTTTCTGCTTGATTGTTGAATCCATATGCAATAGTGAGCCAAGTTTTTAGCATTGTGTAGGGATCTGTGCTTTCTGATCGCAGTGGTATAGGCTCATCCCTTTCAACTTCTTCATAGGCTTCCAATTGTCTGGCATAATTGGTTTCATTGGTTGCTCATGACATAAGTGACCTCAAATGAATATCACCAATATAAAGAAGTGGATTCCACTCTATTTCAGAGGGAGTTATCAATCCATGCAAATAAAATTCACATAAAGAATTCTTTAGCCAAGTAGGAGCCACTTGGTATGCATCATAAAATTCTTTGGCTGTATGAATAACAGGATCTAAATTCCTTGAAATTCTCATTAATTGAAACCAAATAAATTGTTCCTTTAGGCATATGGCATAGATTCTAGGCGGTGGTCTACACTCCACAATCTTACTAGTTATTTTCATCATTTCATTCATTTTCTCTTTCATTTCCTAGATTTCCTGTTTCTGCCTTTCAATTTCTCTTTTCAGTTTCTTCTTCTCTTCCTCCCAAAGACTTTGTTGAATTTCAGTCTTGGCTAAGTAGTAGAAACTCAAGGTTTGAAATGTGACCGGTCTCCATGTGGTCCTAAAGTATTCCAAAAATTCAATCAAAAATGTCTTTTTATAGACAACCATGGCTTGACAAGTTGTAGGGGGTAATGAAGCTTCATTGGACACTTCCAATTGTTCAAGTTGTTATTCCTCTTGTTGCAGGATGAATTCTTGTTGTTGTGCGGGAGGAGATTGTACTTCCTCTAAAATTTTCTTAGCTGCCTTAGCTAAGTCATCAAGACTTGACATTCCCCTTTCATTACTATCATGTTGTGCTTCGTCTATTTCCATTGGCTCATTTTTCATTTCCTTAGGAACAACGATGGGCTATGTGAAACATTCTCAGGTACATTCTGAGAATCATCATGGTTGTATTCTCCAGACTCCTTTGAAATTGTTATAACTTTAGGTTGACCAGACGTTGAGGTGACTCTATGTTGTTTCCTTGCTAAAACTCTTTTTGGCAATGTGGCAGCTGCAGGAGGCACTCTTGTGGCTTTCCTCTTCCTTACTTTCCTAGAGGGTTCAGTCTTAACAGAAGAAGATGATAGTGAAACTGCAGTGGCAATAGGTGTTGCTGTAGGAGAAACTGCTACAGGAGGAGGTGCTACAGGAGAGGGACACTATTGTCTTTGAACATGAGGGTTAGACTCTGGGCTTTGTTCTACCCTAGATGACTCTCCTACCTTCATTTTTCCTTTCTCTTCTACTAGCAGACTTGGTTTGTACTCTGGTAGAGGGTTCTGGTGTGGAGGCCACAGGACTAGATGCTGCAGGGGTAGGTGCTGCAGGGATTGCTCTAAGAGGCTATGGAAGTTGCAGACCCTTTTGGGCAACAAATTCTTACCAAGAAAGGGGTGATATATCCCTCAGAGAACGCTCAATCAATAGTTTAAATAGGGCATGATGGGCAATAGAGTTTCCCCTTCCCCTCTGGGTTTCATGGGAACTTTGTTTTAAAAGATTTAACAAAAAATTTGGGATATTAACAGCTAACCCATGCCTCATATGGCTCAATAACTTAAAATGGTAAGAATGTAAATAGGAGAAGCGTCCCTCATAGGTTAAATACTTGATTATAAATGCAGCACATTCTAAATATGGGAAGGGCAATGACACTCGTTTGCATCCTTGTTTAAAGACCTCCAAGGGTCCATCAGTTGGTACAGTAAACTCTGCCCTAGCAGAAACAACATCTGAAGGAAAATTTTCTCCTGCTGCAGGAAACCTGGTTACTTCAGCAATTCATTCTTTTGTTACAGCCACTGTCAAACCCCATACTAAAGCTTCCCCTTCTGAAAGAGTTCTTAAAAATTCACTAACGGCTTCCTCATTGAAAGAATCTAACCTCAGAAAATAGTTTAGCCAACCACAAATACTGAATGCCTGCATTGTTTGAGGATTTTGTGTTCAGAGCTCATGAGCTACAGGCTCATGTCTTACCAATTGACCACCCATATTCATAAATTACCTCAGCTGAGATTTCAAAAACTCAAACCTTTTCTAAAAATTTAAAAGAAAATTCTTCTGCTCTGCTTCTTTTTGCTTCTTTCTGTCCTGCCGTCACTTTCTCTTCTTTTCCAAGAATGACTCGAAAGATAATTGCATGTAATAATTATTAGGAACTATTCATATCAAGCAGTTAATGTTGTTTAGATAAAACACGCAGCCATATTTGGAAAGTACAAGAAGAATAAAAATATCTTATTAGTTGTGACAGCGACATAAGAAAAGGTTTGAAATGGATTATCCCACCCCCTACTTAAAAATTGGCATGTGTCCACACATGTGCGAAAGGATAGGTGAAGAATGGGCAATAAAGACTGATATGTACATAACAGTTGTTGAATAAATGAAATAAATAAATAATGTGATTAACAAAAGATATCGTGTACCTTTTAATTAATGCTCGTTCGTGCTGGGAAAAATCACAGTGCACCATGAAATGACGGCTGGAATAGAAACCATGAATGAGGGCGATACGGCAGGATGGATGATGTTGAAGAAAAAAGAATAAATGGCAATGATGGATGGAAAACAAAAAACATTGCTTTTTTTAAAAGGAAACCTTTATTATGGGCATGCAACGTATAATTTAAAAAGATGTTGCAGGAGAAAGACCGAAGCCTTTCGCTGTAAGCAAATCAGTGGCCGTATTTGAAGCAAACTACTGTATAAATTCATCTTTGGATGTTGGCTTATGACACAACCGAAGACGGTGTCCATTAACCAGTAGCTTGAATCGAACTAGATCTATTGTGGCTAACTACACTGAGCCATTATCAAATACATTTTCTATTTCATAAGGACCAAGCCATCGTGTGGTTGGTTTACTTTGATTTTCTTTGTATATGGAGTCATAGAGCAGCGCCCAGTCACCGGTAGAGAATTGTTTAGTTTGAATATGATTGTCATGCCATTTATTTCTTTGCTATTCGATAGTTTCAGTATGCTATAGGGCAGCTTTCCTTAGCTCATCTAATGCATTCAGCTGTAGGAGGCATTCCTTTTGAGCCTCAGAAATATCAATGTTAAGCTTAAGAGCAGTTTGTAAGGTCTTATGCTCAAACTCAATTGGCAACATGGCAGTCTTACCATAGAGTAACTCAAAAGGAGTAAACCCTATAGTTTTTTTCCATGTTGTCCTATAGTCCCAGACTGCTTCAGGAAGGCGATTGCTCCAATCCTTCTTGTGTAATTAGACTGTCTTTGTAAGAATTGCCTTAATTTCTCTGTTGGTAACTTCGGCCTAACCATTAGCTTGAAGGTGATAGGGGCTAAACTTTCTATGTCTGATCTTATAATTATTCGTCAATGTAGTGATTAAATTGGATGTAAACTGAGCTCCTTGATCAGTAACAAGTTCCCTTGGGACTCCAAACTGAGTAAAAATCTACTCATATAGAAACTCAACAACTTTATTGTCACAGGCATGTGTAATTGCTTTCACTTCCACCCACTTTGTTACATAATCAGTACACACCAAAATGTATGATTTCTCATTGGATGGAGGATCAATAGGCCCAACAAAATCCATGCCCCATTTGTCAAACGGACTAACTACCACTTGTGGATGCAGGGGCATTTCATCAGACCTTATTGGTCTCCCCATACGTTGACATCTATCACATTTCCTGGTGTAGGCTGTAGCATCTTTATGTAGTGTGGGCTAGTAATATCTTGTATTAAGCACTTTCATAGATGTTCCCTTGGCTGCAAAGTGCCCTCCACATGACTCATCATGATAGGCATGCAAAATGTCATAGGTCTCATCTTCCCTCACACATCTTCTCATGACTTGGTCAGGTCCTATATAAAATAAACAATCTGCAATCCATGAAAAGTTAAAAGTTTTTTCAACCAGCAATTGTCTTTCCTTTGGTGAAAAGTGTGCTGGAATTTTGTTGGCTGCTAAATAATTTGCAATATCTGCATACCATGGAGTTTGAGCAGCAATAAAAAATAGATGTTTATTAGGGAAGCTATAATCAATTACCTCAAGAGTGTCAGGTATAGGTGTTTGAAGTCTTGACAAGAAATCAACCACCACATTAGCTCGGCCTGGCTTATCAATAACTGATATCAAATTCCTACAACAATAGGAGCCATCTTGCTAATCTACCAAATATGGCAAGCTTACTCATTAGGTACCTTATTGTTGCATGATTTGTATGAACAAATATTTGGTAACCAGTGACATAATGTCTAAACTTGTTCAGGGCATACACAACTACTAGCAATTCTTTATCTATGACAATATAGTTTAATTCAGGTCCTTGAAGGTTTTTGCTAATGAAATATATGGCATGCTTAATGGAATTCTCTTTCTATCCTAAAACTGCCCCTATGGCATGATCAGAAACATTTGTGTGTATATGAAAGGGCAGACTCCACTTCGGTCTTTGAAGAACAAGTGCCTGAGTAAGTAGGTTCTTAAGTTGCAAGAAAGATTTGTCACAAGCCTCAATCTAGTTAAATTCAGAATTCTTGGTCAATAAGGCATATAATGGACTAGCTATTTTGTTGGAATCTTTGATAAATCTTCTATAGTATCAAGCATGTCCTAGGAAACTTCTAACATCCTTTTGTTTTATAGGTGTTGGAAAAGTTAGAATAACTTCTATTTTCGCAGAATCAACCTGAATTCCTGCCTAAGAGACATGATGGCCTAAAACAATTCCCTCTTGCATCATCATGAACATTTTTCACTATTCAAAGACATTCTACTTCTGACATTTTTTCAACACTTTTTCTAAATTGGCTAATGCTTCTTCATAAGTAACTCCATAAGTAGTGAAGTCATCCATGTAGATTTCCATAGAATCATGAGAAATGTCAGCAAAAATACTTATCACTGCCCTTTGAAATGTTGGAGGTGCATTACATAGTCCAAAAGGTAAAACAAAGTAGGAAAAAGTACCCCATGTACTGGTAAAATTTGTTTTTTTTTTATCCTCAGGGGTGATTCTAATTTGATTATAGCAACTATATCCATCCAAAAAGGAGAAATATTTTTTCCTAGACAATGAGTCCAGTACTTGGTCAACAAATGGCAGTGGAAAGTGATCATTTTTAGTTGTTGTATTCAGCTCCCTGTAGTCTACACAAACTCTTCATTTTCCACCTTTTTTAGGGACAATCACCAATGGAGATACCTACTAGCTATCCGAAATGGGGTAGATAAAACTAGCATCAAGCAATTTTTGGAGCTCTGTTTTAACTATTTCCCTAAGTGTTGGGTTTATCCTCCTTTGAGGTTGTCTAACAAGTAAACAGTCTTCCTTAATGTAGATCCTATGAGTATAGAGCTGGGGATCTATTCCTTTCATATCCCCATAATCCCATGCAAAATCTCTATGTTGATCTTGCAGCATTGTGACTAGGGCAACTTGGTGAGATTGAGGCAGCTTATTATTGACGTTTAGACAGCGGCCTGGAGACACTTCTACTTACTTGGTAAGATCATTCATGGAGGCTGCTGAGAAAGGTGGTGTATGTATTTCATGTGGAAGCAAGTTAAGATAAACTACAGGAGATTCAAATGATAGACTCTCAGAATTCAGTTGCTGCAGGAAACACTACTGAGGAAAACTATCTGCAGCAGATTGGCTACTCGGACAAGGGTTGGACTACAAAATGTGTAAGAACATGTCATCCTCACTCTGGAGCTATGAAAATAGATTAGTTTGCAGCATCATTAGGTGGTCCAATGAATTAACATCTTCAGTTTCTTCTCCTAAATCTAGCCAAATTGGTTGAGACAAGTCTAGTTGAGGTTGGGCAGGTGGATATAAAGTTAATTTCTTTCTTGACTGACCATCAGAAATTGTCATATCTCCTTAACGACATCCTATAAAAGCATCAATTGTAGCTAACTATGGTCTACCTAAGATAATAGGATAACCTCCCAAAGTTTCCTTAGTGGACAATATGGTGAATTCTATTGGATATTCCCAAGACTCAAGGGTGACAATGATATCTTCTACCACTCCATCAAGTTTTACTATGGAACTATCAACAAGCTGTAGGATGGTAGGTGTAGACCGAATTGTTGGGATTTTCAAGCACTCCATTGTATACTTGGTCATTATATTGATGGCTGCACCAAGGTCTATCAAAACATTCTTTACTATTTGGCCATTAATATTTATTTGTACCACAGGACTCCCAGGGTCAGTATATTTTGGAATGACTATCTTCCAAACATAATATCTTCTAACTGTCCTAGATCATGGATAGTTTGGGGATCATTTTTCTTTCTTCCTGGTTTCTTTAAACAAGCCTCCTTAATGGCTTTTCCATAAATTGGAACATCTTTAATGGCTTGAAAAAAAGGAATTTGGATGTGTACATTTTTTAGCTGATCCAAAATATCAAAGGTAGGCTCTTCCATAGACTTTGATATAGTAATTTGAAATCTCTGAGGAAAAGGCAGTTTTGCTTGATGCTACAGGATAGGTTCCTTAAAGACAATATCTTATACAGGTATATGTTATGCAGGATTAGTAGGTTGTTTAGATGCAGAATCTAGAATCTCTGTAATTGCAGGTGGCTATGGAGCAGGAAGTGTGGTTCCAAATCTGATATGGATATCATGAATATTCAGGGCATAAGATGGATACTGATTGGCTTCTACAAAATAAATAGGCTATTGTTGCTGCTGCTTGTTATAATTAGGGTTTGGTAATGGTTGAGCAGGCATAAGGGTTTGTTTTGGAGGGCCAGTATTTGCTGCAGGAGGTGGCATGAGAGCCGAAGGTTGTGGCTATTGAAGCTGCAGGGAGCCAGGAGATTGGTTCTGCCATTGTTGTGGACTTCTCCATTGAGGATTCTACTGCCAGTTACTTGGGAGTGGAGTCCATTGTCCTTATGGCTGCTGCCAACCTCCTTGAGGAGATTTCCATTAAGGACTCTAATAGCTAGGCCAGTAAGGTTGAGAAGTATTCCAAGGTGGTATTGGGCCATATGTAGGTTGCCATTGGTTATTGTAATTAGAATAAGGATTACCAAAAGTCAAAAGGTCTTAAGGCATACCTTGTCTTTGAGACCATGGTCGCCTTTGTGCGGTGAAGAATACTTGGTTATCATCACCTTCTACCATCTTAAAGTCAGTAGGTAACTACTTAGCCTCTAGGTTAGCCACCATCTTACATTTATAGTCACATTTCTTATGTCTACAATGTGGACAGAACTCAGCCAAGATTGCTTCAGCTTCCTAATGTTTCTTCATAGCTTGCATAGTATCTAACTGTGTAGCCATATTGTTTATGATATCCTGCTTGAAGTCAGATAGCAAATTTGTGATCTCCATCCGTGAAACTCCATTAGTAGAAGACTTTCCCACTGTGGCTTGATGACCTCTACCCTTCTTAGTATTTGCTCGAGAGTAGTTGAGACATATTTTCATAATATCATCCCAAGGCAGTTGGGTTATATCTCCTCCTCCCATCAGGTTCAAGGCATCTATGCAAGTATCACTGATTCCTCTTAGGAAGAGTAGTTTTTGAGATTCTTCATTAAGAGTATGGTTTGAATTCTTTTTCAGGGAAAATAAGAATCTTGAGATAGAGTCTTCCAGACTTTCATCCTCCTTTTGTTGAATTTTGAATATATCATCTCCCTTACTACCACTCTTACAATATTCCTTGTATTTCTTAAGAAATTTTGTTTGCATGGCTGCCCAACTATCAACAACACCCCTTCCCAAACTCATGAACCATCTTAGAGCTCCTTCTTTCAAAGTAGCAGGAAACAACTTCAGCCTATGAGCATCTGAAGTGTAATCATAGCTGCGACAAAGGATGTCAAACTCAAGCAAGAAAGTGTTCAGGTCCTCTGTAACTAGTCCATAGAACTTAGGAAGCAATGAAGAAGGAATATTTTTAAGGTTATCATTATCTTGCTGAGAAATGATGGGAAACTCAAAAGCAAGAGGTTGATTAGGTGGATTTCGTGCCATATTTGTTTGAATGAGTATCAGAGCAAATATATTTTCTTCAGGTTCTTCGTTAGCTGGGTCAAATGGAAATTCAACAAATAATTTTTTAGCAAATGGATTGATATCTTGGTCTCCTTCTTCCTCAAATAGATTATAAGTTGGTTCAATATTGTTATCAATAAATGGAAGGTCAGGGAGAAATCTTCTCAGAGCGTCTCTTCTTCTATGCATGCAATAGAATGAATGGTGAATTGAAGGAATTTTGAAAAAAAATGCTTGAATAACAGACTAAACTACTACTAACAATGACTTATGATAGGTTCTTAGCTTGACACCATCCCCGGCAACAGCACCAAAAATGGTTGCACACACAAAAGGATATAAAAGTCACAACAAATCCTAACCTGGGAATTGGATATTCTAGCAAGCGACTAACATCTTTTTATGGTCATTCATTTACTTTGTCAAACCAGGGAACGTATACTTGAAATGGAGCAGCAATGTATGTGCACTAAGAACAAGTTTTAGTCATGATTTACCAGAAATAAATGCATGAAAGGAATGCTATTTATGCTACAAGAATATAATGTGAAGCCTTCTAAACTTAATCAAAGCATAAACCATAATAACTAGAACTCGGAAGCAAACTATGAACCAGCCTTATGCTATAGGAACAAACACAGGGATGGATTCCCAATGTTGCAGGAACAATATAAGACTGAGTTTGCATAAAAACTTCAAGAATGAAATCTAACTTATGATCAACAGAAAATAAACGACTAACTAGCTAACTACAGATACTTACTAAGTGGGCCCTCATAGCAAGCATCAACTAATTATGCAAGAATTGAACTCAGAACTTCATCATCTTTTATTCATAAACTCAACATGATATACATTGTTCTATTCATATGAAAACTAACATAGGAAAACCATCTCTTCTTAATAATACTAACTTTTACATACTCTGCTTCTTACTATCATACTAACTTTTGCATGTTATGCTTGCTCACTCGCACAGGAGGAACACTTATTTAAACCAGAAAAACAACTAACTACCTAACTCTAATAGAGAAAGTCGTGGACATAATTGTATCCTGAAACTAAGGAACATACTTCTCCTAAATGAAAGCATATCCATTCAACCCGATCTAGGGAGAAGATTTAGCATTCCATTCTTTCTAGATTAAATGATCATTTAGGTTTCTTCCCAACGACCCGGTCAGAGAGTCTTCACTGGGACAACTTCCTCGACACCGTGTTGCAAATGGACTTTACTGCAAGGCTGAAGTCTGTTGTGCTTGACTCGTTCATGCTCCCTTCAACAACCTGCGATGCACACGACAATAGAAGTGAAAGAAAACATGTGTGGCGAAGAAAACGATACATCCATTAAACACATATTAAATCTATCCCATTATTCAAAAACCACATGCATTATATCAGTCTTTCGAGAAGTCAAATAGGGTAATTAGTAAGACACATAGAGATGTTAGGATACAGGAATGTAGGAATATATTGCTACAGGATACTACCCATTTTTAGATAAAGAATCTTTAATAAAAGAGTTAAAACATCCACTAGCAATAAAAATAGAGATATTAAAAATACATCATGATACTCAAATTATGAGCATATCCTGAGTTCATCAACTATAATTGTTTTTTTATATGTTGATGACTTGGTGTTCACGGGTGATCTATCAATTAACATGTTCAAATCAGATATGAAGGAAGAATTTGAGATGACTAATTTGTGTTTAATGAAGTACTTTCTTTGCATACAGGTGAATCAAAATGAAAATGGTATATTCATCTCTCAAACAAAATATGAAAATGACATTTTGAAAAGGTTTAATATGATGAATTGCAAAGCAGCCCCAACACTTATTGTCATAGGTTTGAAATTGACCAAAGATGAAAAAGGAGCAAATGCAAATCCAACCTTGTACAAAAACTTGTTGGCAGCCTTATGTAGTTAACAGCCACAAGGCCAGACATAATGTTTGCAGTTATTCTCATCTCAAGATTCATGGAGTCTCCAATAGTTTTTCATTGGCAAGCAGGAAAGAGGATTTTGAAATATGTTAGTGGAACAATGAACTATGGAATTATTTACTCAAAAACAAGTGATTTCAAGCTGATAGGATACACCGGCAGTGATTGTGCAAGGAGTGTAGATGATAGGAAGAGAACTTCCGATTATGTTTTTCACTTTGGTACTGGTGTAGTTTCATGGGCTTCAAAGAAACAACCAATAGTTACTCTTTCATCAGCTAAAGTAGAGTATGTAGCAGTCGCAAGTGCATCATGCCAAACAATTTGGATGAGAAGAGTGTTGAAAGAGTTGAAACAAGAATAAGAAGAGGCAACAAAGATCTATTGTGACAACAACTCAGCTATAACATTGTCAAAAAATCCATTTTTCCACAAGAGAAGCAAACATATAGACACAAGATATCATTTCATTAGAGAACTAATCAATAATGGAGAAATCTTTTTGGAATTTTGCAGGTCTAAAGAATAGTGTTCTAATATTTTCACCAAGGCATTGGGGAAAGAAAGTTGTCTATCAAAGAGATCAATTGGGCATCATAGATAGTAGCAGTTGTGATTAAGGGGGAGTGTTGGAATTACTCCCAACTGCTCACACCAGCATTAACTTCACCATACACCTTTATCCTCTCTGTAGCAATGCAAGAAAATCTCTTCTACTTCTAGCACATGCCACCATTTTTTCTTCTAATTATCTATATCAAGACAATTTCTACCTATGAGTTAAATGTTTAAATTTGTGCTTAGATTTTAAATCTACGCTGGAAAAAACTTTGTATTAATTGTTTTGGAGTACCTTTTCTCTGCTAACTTATATAGTGGTTAAAGAGAAGGCGATATTATTAAAAATGTGTGTATGAAGAAAAGAGAAGATGTTATGTATGGTTGTAGCAACAACAAAAAAAATGGGTTTTTTAATTTTCTAGGTATGGAAGAGAAGCAGCTCTATATGCATTCAAATGAAATTGGAAAGAAGTTAAACTGTTAATGCAATAGTTAAATTTTTAGTATTTTATGTGTTGTTCATAATCTGTTATTTGCTTTCCCCTATTTCTGTATTTGGTTTGTCCATGTTTTTTTTTCATACTCCTCTGCCTCTCTTCTTTATGATCTAGGTTGGCCCTAGGCTAGCATGGTCTAGAAGATAGCAAAAAATTAGGATGCTATGGTTCTTATGTTGTAGGATGGTGTAGCAGCTTGTGCTTGTAATATGAACAAGTTCCTTCTATTAAAAGTTGGTCCTTGCACATCTTAGACATAGAAAAGCCCTATGACATTGCATACTACATATATTTAGGTACTTTTGGCCACAATTATAGGCATTGGATATCTCATGTTAATTATCTGTCTAGACAGTGTATATGAAAATTTAGAATCTTCTAATAAATAATTTCCAACATAACATTTTCTTGGTTGTAGTGTAGTAGGAGATTCACCGTGATTGTTAACATTTCACATAACTATAATTAACTATATATGCAACTAGCTATTTAAATTGTAAAAACTATGATTCAGAGGCATCACTGAGAGTATAATATGGGGAATTCTCTACCATTGAAAAAATATAATGCTTCTTTGTTACTAAATGATCTATTTATTGCAAATTAACAAAGATTCAATGGTCAACTTATATTATGTTATGTATCAAATCCACAACTGCAGAGCTAAATTCATCGTAAGTTAATATGTCTCATTTTTTGAGATTTGATTTGAATTGTACAACACAAATTATTTGGGAGTGGTTCTCACTTTTATGCATGTGTTCTCATTTATTAGATTGTATCCCTTTGGAGATTTTCTGATTTTGGTTACTACTACATGATAAGATAGATTCAGAAGCCACTCTTTACTACTTTTGTTGTACAAGATTATCATAATTCCTTTTTTCTATAGATTTTTTGTGGGGGCGGAAAAGGTTCAACACTTCTAGAAGGAAAATTGAAGAGAGTGCAAGTGATTACATCAAAATTTGGTGAGCTGCAATTGACTTTGCTTCATTACATTTTTCACAATTCTCCCTTGTTAGAAATAGTGACATTGTTTCCACCATCCAACCTAACAGAAAGTAGCCTTGATCTAATATTTGTGAATAAACTATTGGGTTTACAAAAATATTTTGTGAAAGCAAGAATATTTATTACACGAAGTGAAGAAAGATACAAAACTTGGCGATTTTTGGATACTCTTACAGATAGTGAAAGATTTGTGGAATATTTGCATTTATAATTCAATGATTGATTTTTTTCCATGTATATATTAAGTTCCTTGAAAACCTCTACAAAACAAAATGAAAATTTTCCTTTTTCTTCAAGACACTTATATTTTTGCCTAATGTATTTTGCCTCAACTATAATGTAAAATCTCCATCTTGGGCACAACAATTTTTTTTTTTCAATTAGCAACAACTACCAGCTTAACCAACCAACCATTTTCCATATAGATTAGAATTGTTAATTTCAATAACTCAACATTCACCATGGTAACGACAATCAACGTCACACTTATATTCTTACACTCAAAGGTGTTAAGTTCATACAAATAGGGTCATTCCTAGACCTACGGCCTAAGCCTCGAGGGTACATGATGACCCTGCCTATGTATCCCCTCGTGTGAAATCAAAGGCTTCGTAGTTCACCCCATGATGACAAAGGGAGTTCAATCTCTCCTCTTGTATGAGATCTATTATCTCACCTTTATCCCATAACTATTAATTTAGTACATGTAAGTTATCAAAATAGTCAATTATAATATAATGATTGTAGACACATAAAATGTTCATCTTGAATCATCTCTCTGGTAATCATTTAATTAAATAATCTCTATTTAATTAAATTCATCACATTTCATCTCTTAATTAAATAAATCAATTTTATTTAATTAAGTCGTTCTCTTCTATTAATTAAATAGATCATCTTATTTAATTAATCCTATAGTCCCTCTTTTAATTAAATAATTTATTTTATTTAATTAATTTCTAAAGTCATCTCATTTAAATTAAATAACTTAATATTTATTTGATTTAAAGCTAACACAGTCATCCTCTTTAATTAAATAAATCAAATCTTATTTAATTAAGTCTAAAATCATTATTCCTCTCATTTTGATTTATTTAAATCCAAAAATCTAAGTCAAAAAGGTCAAATCCACTAATCCCTCATTAAATTAGTCAAATCTTGATTAATTTAATCATAATCACTCCAATCCTCTAGATTTTGCAACTTGCACAATTAAATCATTTATTTGATTTAATAATTCCCTATTTACTTTCAAAAAGGCATCTAAGTGGGAATATTCTTCAAATTTGAAATCTCCCCCCAAATAGACATGTACATCCAATAAAACATTTAAAATCTCTTACATGTCCTTGCCTTGAGCCAAGTGGCATTTAACTCTCTTCTTTCATCCCCCCTAAACATGTCACTTCTTCAAATTCAAATTTCAAACTTGCACATTGATCAAAACTTGCACATCCTTCATCCATTCACATGATGACATGTGGCTTCTTCTCATTGGTTGAAGATTAGTCCCACATTCATCCCTTTTTCATTTTCTCTCTTCACATTCTTCTATAAATAGAGAGCTCATCCTTCATTTCTATTAAATCCACAATTTGAGTAAACTTACTATACTCAAATACATCTTCAAGCATTTGCAAGATTCATCCATCCATAGCTAGGTTATGTAGGTTTTTCATCATGGAGCACATTTGAATCTTCAACAAAGTGGATCACTCTTCATGAATCTTCAACATTGCATCATAGGAGTTGGGAAAGGGCCAATTTTCACATCAAATTGGCACCAATTCCCCCATGGGATCAAGAGTTTTCTTTTTAATTAGGATTCAATCCCTCTTTTATTGTTTTCTTATTGTGTTCTTCATCTCTTTTCCTAATTTAAGCTATGTAAATGGATTTCATGGGGAACTTAGGTTCTAACTTGCATTTCAATCTTCTAATGTGTTTGTTTGTTGTGTTTTGCAAATATTAGAATCTTGGTTAATACATTTGACGCTAGAAGGAGGGCTTGAATCACAAATCTAACACTTTTTTTGATAAATTTCATCATTTTTCAACAGTTCTATTCATTAGTCTATGTTACAGCGCATCCACAAGATCTTCTAGCGCATACGAACTCTATTACGATGCATCTAGACCCCGTTTTGGCGCTTTGAGCACTATTTTAGCACTTCTGAGCACTATT